>OX439483.1:342846075-342958073 GCA_949320155.1 Melangyna quadrimaculata | reverse complement strand
GGCTAAAAACTGAATATCTTAAGGCTGAGAAAAGAAATAAAAATTTATTTAAACGCAGTTACAAAGGCTTGTATTTCTTCTAAAAATAAAGGCCTTAACAATTTTTGTATCATTATAACTAACAGCGCAATCAACGTTAACATGGGTCAGGATACAGCAAAGTAAGACTTTTCTTAAATCCCTGATAAATGATATCAAAATTGGAGATAGGCCCATACTGTTTAATTTTTGTACAATAGTGAAGTTTGAAATTTACTTGTAGATTTGTGGTACACCATAAATTATAATTTGTTAAAAATCACCTCTTGTACAAGACTTGTAGTTTCTTGGTACAGGAACCAGGTAGTGATCCGAGTCAATGTCAATGTGTCCGTTGCCGGAAGTTTGGTCGTGAAGGCTGTGTCCTCCGACTATCGAACCAAAGATGCCCTCCTTTCGGAATCTTGCGTTGAAGTCACCAAGAATGATTTTCACATCGTACTTCGGGCACATATCATACGTTGTCTCCAGGAGATCGTAGAATGCTACTTTGGCCGAGTCATCTCTCAATTCATGGGGGGGCGTGAACACAGATCAGCGTAATGTTCTTAAATTTGCATTTGATGCGGATTGTGATTGTGTGTTGTCGTGGAACAGTTTTTTTTACGTGGTTTGGAAGTTGTCCCGACGCACAACCCCCGACTTGGAGGACCAGACTCTTAGTACAACTCCGCTGCTTGCCCCCCCCTCTCTCGTTGGCTGTCCCGAACAGCTTTCCAAAAGGACTAAACCCCCATCTCCAACTGAGGGGTCTAGACACCCGATGTTCAGCACTAGGAGTTGAGTGTGTGAGTTGGTAGACAAAGGTGGGTTTTTGAGAAAAATCTGTGGTCGCTTGTGTCCTCTTGAATGCTGCATAACCTGCTCTATTGTTTGCGGTACTTGCCTATGGTGCTTGCACGAATGGTCCTCCTGTACAGGGACTTGCACGAGGACACAGAAGACCTGAACAGTGATGACGACATAAGTGGACAATTTAATAATCATGATGATCACAATCATGATGTGTTTTAAAATAAAAATTGCTTCTAGAAAAACAATAAACATAACTTTTATTTGTAGGATTTTAATTTTCTTTCACTTTGTCACATCAAGTTTTCCAAATATTGAAGAAAAACTACAAAAGGGGACATTTACCCCCTCCCCTACCTAAAGCTTGCGGCCCCGGGCTCGGGACTTTGAGTATGTTGTACCTAAGGATCAGCTCTACCAGTAAAACAGTACCTTGGGTGGCTTGCTTCGAAGGTTCATATATAATTGATTCATTCTTTCCCTTACACATACTACCCAGTATAGTAATTAATAATAATAAAAATTATACAAAAAAAAAAAAAAAAACATCAACAAAATTGTCGTTGCAACTTTCAATTTTCTCAAAAACTGGGAGACATAGAACAATTCCGCTTTCAGTTTTCAATTAGGAATTATTAGGAGTAGTGAATTATAAAAGCCAATTTAGCATATTATTTGCCAATTACAAAAAAAAAAAAAATCAAAAACTAAATTAAAATTTTTTTTTTTTTTAATTTTGAGTTTGAAAGTAACTTAAAAAAAAACTATGGACACAAATAACCTGATTTTTATATCAAATAGAAGAACGGAGTTCTGGCTTTCAGAAAAGGTACTTTTTTGTTTTGTAAGTGTTGCCGTTGATTTTTAATATTATTTAAAAAAAATGCCCCTCCTCCTAAAAGGGGGGGGATAAAGAACCCCCCCTCTACGGCAAATAAAATTAGTATTGTGTTCCTTTAAAAAAAACGTTATCAGTTTTTGGCGCCGTATGAAAACAACTCTTGCTAATTAAATTTTGCCTAATTTAGTAAACATCACCTTTTTCTTAAAGTTTCGGATATATAAGAAAAAAAAATAAATTTGAAATCCACTCTCAGCCTCATGACATGATGAAATAACAGTGAATGAATGTGTATTTACCTTCTTTCTTTTTTCCAAGTACATTGGTCAGAAAACATTCAATATCTAAGACAATAACAGTTTTTTTTCAGATTTGTTGACTTTTCTACCCCCCGCATTTCCCTTATTATTAACCCTAAGCAAAAATATGAACACAACTTTTTTTTATAGACAATTTATTTGTCTCTAATTTTGTAGTATAGACTTTTCCGCTAATATGCTAGGTTGTGAAAATATTAACGAAAATCTAAAAACGAGGTACCTTTAACCCCCCCTCCTCACGCTTAGCTCGAAGCCCTGGGGCTTAGGACTTTGGGTATGTTATACCTGAGGGTATCCTCTACCATAAAAAAAATAATCCAGAGAGCACTATTTTTTGCATTTATTTTATGATTTTGAGTCTTCGTTATCTCCCAACGTTTGTAAATTATTTTTTGAAATCAAATTAAATATTTGAACTATTTGTGGTGATAAAGACCTAATTTGCATCATAAATTCAAATCTTGTGTAATAGAAACGCGTAAAAAAAGTCAAAAGTTAAAGAAAAAAGCATTTTTTGTCTATTTTTTTGTTGTAGTATTTTTGTTCTCTCTCTTTGTGCAAAACTGTGTTACTATATGAAGGGGAAAAACCTGAAAGTGTTAAGTGAATTTCTTCCAAAATGTGTTAAAAATGTTTAGAAATAAAACCGAAATATAGATCAGTTCAAACAAGACTCTCCTCCAAGCCGTTTCCCCGTTTAGTCTCTAGCTTGTTGTAGAGTGAACGTACAGCCAGACATACCAATACGAATGGACTTATCAGTAAACTGCGTAAGGTTCGATTTTAGCTTCTATTTTTAAAATTCTCCAACTAAATTGAGGCGAGTTTCTTCCAGGGAAACATCATTAATTTTCCCCCGGAAAATAGATTTACGATCTACTTTTTTCATTGGAGTTTTTGCCCATTTTTCGAACATTGGTTATGATTGGAGAGTCTTATACGGGGGAGATTTTATTCCCGATAAGGCTGAATGATAAAACGATTAAACGTGGATTGGATAGGTAGGTAAACTTTTTCATGACCAGATAAATATTAGGCAAATTCCATAAAATTGTATTGCGGCGTATGTTTTCAATGATTTTAATTTAATAAACCGCTCTTAATCGCCATTTTGGCAGTAAGTCAGTACGTTCGTGAGGATACTTCACAGACGTAAGCACTGAAGTTTCAAGATGTCCTGGGGAATTGTATTCCGGAAGCTATAACCTATAACATATGAACAGAATCATTACGCCCTTCAGTGCATATGCAGAGACTAAATTGCGTTGCTGTATTTTGAAAAACGCATTTCAACTGCCTTGAGAACGTGTTCTTTAGTGCAAAAGTAGGTTAACCCACTTATTTTCAAATAATTTTAAATTGAACCAAACCACACACGTGTTTTTTTTAAATAGAAGTACGTAGCCGAGTTTTTTCCGTACTCATTGATTACTCATTTTGGATTTTATTAGCAAAACAAAAGAAATACTGAGTAGTCTGAAACAACATAAATAAACAAAACAATAAGGCATCCATTTTCTGATGCTGCCATCTTGTGCTCTGGGGAAGGAACATGTTGGGAAAGCAATTTGTGAACTCCAAATTATGTTGATCTGTACAAAATTCAAAGGAACTCGCCAAAAATTAGGCTCCGAGAAAAATTTTAATTGGGAGATTTGTATGGGTTGATTTGGAGTTGATGGTATAGGTACTAGATTTGAATGTTAAAGTTAGAATTAATTTGAGAAATCGGAAGTTCTGGAGATGGATTTGCAGATTTGTTAGTTCGGGACTCTCTTTTATAATTATTTTCATTGTTTGGGACACATAAATTCTTTTCTTGACATCTTTTTGAAGACATCTGCAATAAATCTCGATAGGTTTAAAAAAAAAATATTTTCCTTTATTTTTGCGAAAAACAAAACTTATTTTTAAAGTGGCATTGCAGGAAATGTGCAAGCCTTTTGTGAAGACAGTTGGGCCACCCTCTTAACTATGGTTTTTGGTTAAATTGTTCAAGAGATTTGTTGTCGCCACCCTTGGGTCCTAATAAGTCAATATTCATTCTTCCACCCGAGCTGTAGCCGCCTCCAACAGCACTGTAGGGCCTCCAACAGAGCTCAGGGACTTGATGGTCCCTGAGGTCTGTTGGAGACAGGTATAGGGCCCGCCAACTGAGCTCTAGGGCTAGAGTATTGGTTTAACTACGTGGTCTAGGGAAGGTTAACTTAAAAAAAAAATCATATTTTTTTAATTTTATTGATAACGACAATCAATAAAAAACATTAATAAATGATATAAAATAAAAGTTTAAAAATTTATCGATACATAAATTCGTCGTTCGACGGACACAACATTTTCGATGACTTTATCATAAAAACCATCACTTTCTATAACAATTATATAAATATAAATATCTACATCCTATATTTATATGATTTTGCGTTGCAAAAAATCTTAAATTTAACCTTACCTACGTACATTAATGTATGAAGGTATGTATGTAACAAAGGACAATGGCAATTTTGGCCCTCAGACCAATAACGATGTCTCATATATCGTTGAAAAGGTCTATTTGTGTACATAAAACGTTTGTAAGAAAGTTTGTCTCGATTCGCTGTGGGAAAAAAGTTATCGCCCGAATAAGTAAGAATACATAAGAAGCTTATATTGCAGAACTATTTTTTTTATTTCTACTTTATTTTAAAATACTTTTTATTAAAGGGTATTTACATCCAAAAAATATATACAAGTACTTCAACATTAAGTAATTTTTAATCCAAGTCATCAATATAGTGTTAGAGCCCACAGAAGATTTGGCGTACGAAAGTGAACCAAATAAAAATTATATGAGTCGAAAGGTGTATTAAGGCTGATAAAAGAAATGCAAGTCTTGCAGTCCTTGGTGGCGACTGTTAGGTGGGAGGGGCAATTTTCTAATAAATTGACTTAAAACAGAAAAAAAATATATTAGAAAACAACGGTAACATGTACAATGTCTTGTTATATTTTCTTGAAAGGCCTTTCCTTTTTAAATAAAGTTCTTTCAATGAATATTTTTTGAAATATTAATGTTTGAACTCAAAATTTTGAAATAAAAAAAAAAAAAATAAAAAAATGGTAAAAAATATTTTCTTCCCAAATTTCACGTGATTAAGTACTATTTTTGTTTCCAAAATTCAATGCCCTTATCAATTTGTAGTCAAAAATTGAAAACCGGATGGTTCTAGGACTTTTACTTTTTAAGATATTAAAAAGTAAATGAACCAGCTTTCTCATAAAAATAAGACAAATCCGGCTAAATTATCATTTCAGCAACCAGGTCTTATTATTGTACTATTGCATTTATTGAGTTATGAGACCTATCAAGTAATTATGTAACAGATATATGTTCTTCCCCTGACATACCGTGAATAGGAACAAACCTTTTAACAACCAATAAGGGGGCCAATAGTTAATATATAAATATATTGTCTGCGTAAAAACCATTTCGTTTTTCTTACATGTACCCCGCAATAAGATTAAGCAAACCTCGTCAATAGCATGTTTACTCATATAGTCAGCCATCGCAGGTTGACATTGAATAATAATCTCTGAAAGAAGTTGATGTTGAAACCTTCGATTATGAAGCCCATGTTGGCAATAGCACGCCCTTCCATTTAAATCACAAACAAAAAGAAAATAACCGTATTAAATCACTTTAGAGCTTACCAGATTAATTAGCCCCGATCAATTGAAATGCGTTCTGCACAGCTCAAGGCCAACTAGCGATTGATCGATTATATAAAAATGAAGCTTCTTTGTTAACCTCCTTCACCCACTTCTCTTCGCGCATATATTTTTACGTTCCGCTGCGTTTGTAAAGTATGTCGTACCTTTTCTTACTCTGTTCTACTTTTATGTCCATAACTTTTTTCACACATCTAATTGATACTTGTCGCCACATAAACAATTTATCTACGAAAAAATACCTTTTCAATGATATATGACACGTTGTTATTGGTCTGAGGGCCAGGTGCCATACACAAATTGTCATTGTCCTTTCACGTTAGCGGTCAGCCGATAAAGGATACTTCTAGCGACTTAATGGGAAAATAAATTGACGATTATTTAACTATTATCTATTTTATTATAATAAACTAAGTAATTTTGAAGCAATCAAAAAATAAGTCAAAAATTATCCATTTCTGCTTAAAATTTGGAATCAAATAGCCTAGAGTATTACAAGACGAAATTTGAAAATTCGATCCAAATCGGTCAAAAAGTTATGGCAAGAAACATGATGTTAATTAAGTGCAACACGCAATGTTTGCATCATTGTTATGGTCAAAGTAGGACACTTAAGTTGGCACTGATTTTTGTACACGTACTTGGAACCCTTAACTATCATAAAATATAGTTATTATATTTATATCTTATTATAGTGGACGGTTTTTTCCTTAGTTGCATATTTCTAAAGTTATAAAGGAAAATGTCGGAAAAAATGGGATGAACTTAGCGTTTTTTTCACTGTTGCATTTTTCCTGCAGCAAGCACAGGCTTTTCGAAGTTGCAAACTTAGATACAGACTACTCTAACATGCCCCAACAACATATCAAAAATGCAGAGCTACATCGCGCTTTGTCAATTGAGCAATTTTTTTGGAAGTAAGTAGGTACCTGGAGCTGCTTGCATATCTGATGTATCGTGCTTTATCGCATCATACTTACGCTAACGCTTTCATTTATTTAGCTGGGCTTTGCTTAGGACATGTGTAGTAAAACGCTCTTGTATTATAGATTGTATGGTATTTGTGTTTGTATTTGTATTTTGAATAGAAATTATTAAAAATTGTATGTAATTTGGTAGCGCGGATGTTGTAAGCTTTCAAGGGAGACTTGTTGTATAAGAGTTTTGTGTTGTGTACTGTGTTAGAACAATGTGGGTAGGTTAGGTAGGTATCTATTTTTTTTTTTTTATTATTATATCACTGCTCTTTGTAGGGAATTTGGTTTTGGTATCGCATATTGTAACGCTGAGGCAGATAGGAAGATGGGAGTTTTGTGTTGTGTGAAGGAAAATATGATTTGAAAATAGGGTGGGTAATTTTTTTTCTATTTATGGTATTGATTATTACAATTACCTAATCATTGTCATTATTTCAACATTATACATTATATAATTTATTCATTTAAATTCTTGGTTAAGCGGCGATTAACCTGCTAACTGAGAGAAATCGCCACTGACTAGAGCCCACCCATGGGCCCACCCGGCAAAATCCCTGTTGCCCGGTGATTTTGCGCCAAAGTTTCCCGTGGTGGCCGCGATTGATTACTTCGCTACGGCTCCAAACTAAGTTTTTTGCAGCCAATAGTTTACCACCTCGAAGTCAGACGGCGCACTTTCGATTTTCGGAAAAATAAAAATGCCAATCGATGTATCTCTTATTGTTGATTTAGCAAAAAAAAATGTATTTACACCCCCTCGTTTTTTTTTTTAAATAAAAAAAAATAACTTTGTATGGAACTTTGAAACGCCCATATCTCCTTCACTATATCGGATATTTTTATGTACACCGGCTTAAATCATTCTCCTTTTTCAAACCATTATTGTACATAGCACATTTTTTTTAGACCTCCCCCAATCAATAAATCGATAATGAAAATTTGCAAGCTTTACTGTGAAAATCTTAATATTACCAAACTATCCAATAATATTTAATATTAACCGCAGTCTGTTGGCAGAATTCCCGCCCATGGCTCCAACAGTCGTGAGTTCGAATCCTACCCGGGAAAAGCTTTTTTTTTTAATTCACTTATTTTATTTACTTTTCAAAAAAAAAATAACTTTTTTAGAAAAAAAAATAACTTTTTACAAAAAAAAAAAAAATAAACTTTTTTACAAAAAAAAATAAACTTTTTTACAAAGAAAAATTAATTTTTTTACAAAAAACAATTAAAATTTTTATGTTATACCTGAGGGTATCCTCTACCATAAAAAAAAATAATCCAGAGAGCACTATTTTTTGCATTTATTTTATGATTTTGAGTCTTCGTTGACTGGGCTATTATCTCCCAACGTTTGTAAATTATTTTTTGAAATCAAATTAAATATTTGAACTATTTGTGGTGATAAAGACCTAATTTGCATCATAAATTCAAATCTTGTGTAATAGAAACGCGTAAAAAAAGTCAAAAGTTAAAGAAAAAAGCATTTTTTGTCTATTTTTTTGTTGTAGTATTTTTGTTCTCTCTCTTTGTGCAAAACTGTGTTACTATATGAAGGGGAAAAACCTGAAAGTGTTAAGTGAATTTCTTCCAAAATGTGTTAAAAATGTTTAGAAATAAAACCGAAATATAGATCGGTTCAAACAAGACTCTCCTCCAAGCCGTTTCCCCGTTTAGTCTCTAGCTTGTTGTAGAGTGAACGTACAGCCAGACATACCAATACGAATGGACTTATCAGTAAACTGCGTAAGGTTCGATTTTAGCTTCTATTTTTAAAATTCTCCAACTAAATTGAGGCGAGTTTCTTCCAGGGAAACATCATTAATTTTCCCCCGGAAAATAGATTTACGATCTACTTTTTTCATTGGAGTTTTTGCCCATTTTTCGAACATTGGTTATGATTGGAGAGTCTTATACGGGGGAGATTTTATTCCCGATAAGGCTGAATGATAAAACGATTAAACGTGGATTGGATAGGTAGGTAAACTTTTTCATGACCAGATAAATATTAGGCAAATTCCATAAAATTGTATTGCGGCGTATGTTTTCAATGATTTTAATTTAATAAACCGCTCTTAATCGCCATTTTGGCAGTAAGTCAGTACGTTCGTGAGGATACTTCACAGACGTAAGCACTGAAGTTTCAAGATGTCCTGGGGAATTGTATTCCGGAAGCTATAACCTATAACATATGAACAGAATCGGTACGCCCTTCAGTGCATATGCAGAGACTAAATTGCGTTGCTGTATTTTGAAAAACGCATTTCAACTGCCTTGAGAACGTGTTCTTTAGTGCAAAAGTAGGTTAACCCACTTATTTTCAAATAATTTTAAATTGAACCAAACCACACACGTGTTTTTTTAAATAGAAGTACGTAGCCGAGTTTTTTCCGTACTCATTGATTACTCATTTTGGATTTTATTAGCAAAACAAAAGAAATACTGAGTAGTCTGAAACAACATAAATAAACAAAACAATAAGGCATCCATTTTCTGATGCTGCCATCTTGTGCTCTGGGGAAGGAACATGTTGGGAAAGCAATTTGTGAACTCCAAATTATGTTGATCTGTACAAAATTCAAAGGAACTCGCCAAAAATTAGGCTCCGAGAAAAATTTTAATTGGGAGATTTGTATGGGTTGATTTGGAGTTGATGGTATAGGTACTAGATTTGAATGTTAAAGTTAGAATTAATTTGAGAAATCGGAAGTTCTGGAGATGGATTTGCAGATTTGTTAGTTCGGGACTCTCTTTTATAATTATTTTCATTGTTTGGGACACATAAATTCTTTTCTTGACATCTTTTTGAAGACATCTGCAATAAATCTCGATAGGTTAAAAAAAAATATTTTCCTTTATTTTTGCGAAAAACAAAACTTATTTTTAAAGTGGCATTGCAGGAAATGTGCAAGCCTTTTGTGAAGACAGTTGGGCCACCCTCTTAACTATGGTTTTTGGTTAAATTGTTCAAGAGATTTGTTGTCGCCACCCTTGGGTCCTAATAAGTCAATATTCATTCTTCCACCCGATCTGTAGCCGCCTCCAACAGCACTGTAGGGCCTCCAACAGAGCTCAGGGACTTGATGGTCCCTGAGGTCTGTTGGAGACAGGTATAGGGCCCGCCAACTGAGCTCTAGGGCTAGAGTATTGGTTTAACTACGTGGTCTAGGGAAGGTTAACTTAAAAAAAAAATCATATTTTTTTAATTTTATTGATAACGACAATCAATAAAAAACATTAATAAATGATATAAAATAAAAGTTTAAAAATTTATCGATACATAAATTCGTCGTTCGACGGACACAACATTTTCGATGACTTTATCATAAAAACCATCACTTTCTATAACAATTATATAAATATAAATATCTACATCCTATATTTATATGATTTTGCGTTGCAAAAAATCTTAAATTTAACCTTACCTACGTACATTAATGTATGAAGGTATGTATGTAACAAAGGACAATGGCAATTTTGGCCCTCAGACCAATAACGATGTCTCATATATCGTTGAAAAGGTCTATTTGTGTACATAAAACGTTTGTAAGAAAGTTTGTCTCGATTCGCTGTGGGAAAAAAGTTATCGCCCGAATAAGTAAGAATACATAAGAAGCTTATATTGCAGAACTATTTTTTTTATTTCTACTTTATTTTAAAATACTTTTTATTAAAGGGTATTTACATCCAAAAAATATATACAAGTACTTCAACATTAAGTAATTTTTAATCCAAGTCATCAATATAGTGTTAGAGCCCACAGCAGATTTGGCGTACGAAAGTGAACCAAATAAAAATTATATGAGTCGAAAGGTGTATTAAGGCTGATAAAAGAAATGCAAGTCTTGCAGTCCTTGGTGGCGACTGTTAGGTGGGAGGGGCAATTTTCTAATAAATTGACTTAAAACAGAAAAAAAATATATTAGAAAACAACGGTAACATGTACAATGTCTTGTTATATTTTCTTGAAAGGCCTTTCCTTTTTAAATAAAGTTCTTTCAATGAATATTTTTTGAAATATTAATGTTTGAACTCAAAATTTTGAAATAAAAAAAAAAAAATAAAAAAATGGTAAAAAATATTTTCTTCCCAAATTTCACGTGATTAAGTACTATTTTTGTTTCCAAAATTCAATGCCCTTATCAATTTGTAGTCAAAAATTGAAAACCGGATGGTTCTAGGACTTTTACTTTTTAAGATATTAAAAAGTAAATGAACCAGCTTTCTCATAAAAATAAGACAAATCCGGCTAAATTATCATTTCAGCAACCAGGTCTTATTATTGTACTATTGCATTTATTGAGTTATGAGACCTATCAAGTAATTATGTAACAGATATATGTTCTTCCCCTGACATACCGTGAATAGGAACAAACCTTTTAACAACCAATAAGGGGGCCAATAGTTAATATATAAATATATTGTCTGCGTAAAAACCATTTCGTTTTTCTTACATGTACCCCGCAATAAGATTAAGCAAACCTCGTCAATAGCATGTTTACTCATATAGTCAGCCATCGCAGGTTGACATTGAATAATAATCTCTGAAAGAAGTTGATGTTGAAACCTTCGATTATGAAGCCCATGTTGGCAATAGCACGCCCTTCCATTTAAATCACAAACAAAAAGAAAATAACCGTATTAAATCACTTTAGAGCTTACCAGATTAATTAGCCCCGATCAATTGAAATGCGTTCTGCACAGCTCAAGGCCAACTAGCGATTGATCGATTATATAAAAATGAAGCTTCTTTGTTAACCTCCTTCACCCACTTCTCTTCGCGCATATATTTTTACGTTCCGCTGCGTTTGTAAAGTATGTCGTACCTTTTCTTACTCTGTTCTACTTTTATGTCCATAACTTTTTTCACACATCTAATTGATACTTGTCGCCACATAAACAATTTATCTACGAAAAAATACCTTTTCAATGATATATGACACGTTGTTATTGGTCTGAGGGCCAGGTGCCATACACAAATTGTCATTGTCCTTTCACGTTAGCGGTCAGCCGATAAAGGATACTTCTAGCGACTTAATGGGAAAATAAATTGACGATTATTTAACTATTATCTATTTTATTATAATAAACTAAGTAATTTTGAAGCAATCAAAAAATAAGTCAAAAATTATCCATTTCTGCTTAAAATTTGGAATCAAATAGCCTAGAGTATTACAAGACGAAATTTGAAAATTCGATCCAAATCGGTCAAAAAGTTATGGCAAGAAACATGATGTTAATTAAGTGCAACACGCAATGTTTGCATCATTGTTATGGTCAAAGTAGGACACTTAAGTTGGCACTGATTTTTGTACACGTACTTGGAACCCTTAACTATCATAAAATATAGTTATTATATTTATATCTTATTATAGTGGACGGTTTTTTCCTTAGTTGCATATTTCTAAAGTTATAAAGGAAAATGTCGGAAAAAATGGGATGAACTTAGCGTTTTTTTCACTGTTGCATTTTTCCTGCAGCAAGCACAGGCTTTTCGAAGTTGCAAACTTAGATACAGACTACTCTAACATGCCCCAACAACATATCAAAAATGCAGAGCTACATCGCGCTTTGTCAATTGAGCAATTTTTTTGGAAGTAAGTAGGTACCTGGAGCTGCTTGCATATCTGATGTATCGTGCTTTATCGCATCATACTTACGCTAACGCTTTCATTTATTTAGCTGGGCTTTGCTTAGGACATGTGTAGTAAAACGCTCTTGTATTATAGATTGTATGGTATTTGTGTTTGTATTTGTATTTTGAATAGAAATTATTAAAAATTGTATGTAATTTGGTAGCGCGGATGTTGTAAGCTTTCAAGGGAGACTTGTTGTATAAGAGTTTTGTGTTGTGTACTGTGTTAGAACAATGTGGGTAGGTTAGGTAGGTATCTATTTTTTTTTTTTTATTATTATATCACTGCTCTTTGTAGGGAATTTGGTTTTGGTATCGCATATTGTAACGCTGAGGCAGATAGGAAGATGGGAGTTTTGTGTTGTGTGAAGGAAAATATGATTTGAAAATAGGGTGGGTAATTTTTTTTCTATTTATGGTATTGATTATTACAATTACCTAATCATTGTCATTATTTCAACATTATACATTATATAATTTATTCATTTAAATTCTTGGTTAAGCGGCGATAAACCTGCTAACTGAGAGAAAACGCCACTGACTAGAGCCCACCCATGGGCCCACCCGGCAAAATCCCTGTTGCCCGGTGATTTTGCGCCAAAGTTTCCCGTGGTGGCCGCGATTGATTGCTTCGCTACGGCTCCAAACTAAGTTTTTTGCAGCCAATAGTTTACCACCTCGAAGTCAGACGGCGCACTTTCGATTTTCGGAAAAATAAAAATGCCAATCGATGTATCTCTTATTGTTGATTTAGCAAAAAAAAATGTATTTACACCCCCTCGTTTTTTTTTTTAAATAAAAAAAAATAACTTTGTATGGAACTTTGAAACGCCCATATCTCCTTCACTATATCGGATATTTTTATGTACACCGGCTTAAATCATTCTCCTTTTTCAAACCATTATTGTACATAGCACATTTTTTTTAGACCTCCCCCAATCAATAAATCGATAATGAAAATTTGCAAGCTTTACTGTGAAAATCTTAATATTACCAAACTATCCAATAATATTTAATATTAACCGCAGTCTGTTGGCAGAATTCCCGCCCATGGCTCCAACAGTCGTGAGTTCGAATCCTACCCGGGAAAAGCTTTTTTTTTTAATTCACTTATTTTATTTACTTTTCAAAAAAAAATAACTTTTTTAGAAAAAAAAAATAACTTTTTACAAAAAAAAAAAAATAAACTTTTTTACAAAAAAAATAAACTTTTTTACAAAGAAAAATTAATTTTTTTACAAAAAAAAAAATAAGTTTTTTAGAAAAATAAATTAAAAAATAATAAAAAAATTTATAAAAAAAAATTAACTTTTTGACAAAAAAAAATTAACTTACAAAAAAAAATAAAAATGTTTACAAAAAAAATTGACTTTTTTACAAAAAAAAAATAAACTTTTTTACAAACAAAACAAAAACTTTTTTACAAAAAAAAATTAAGTTGTTAACAAAAAAAAATTAACATTTTAACAGAAAAATTAATTTTACAAAAAATAAATAAGTTTTTTAGAAAAATAAATTTAAAAAAACTAAAAATTTTTATGAAAAAAATTAACTTTTTGAAGTAAGCAATGTTTTTAAATTATGCAGAATTCAAAATTCGCTTTAGTTAAGATAAAATGACCAAAATAACAAAATGATTGAATAATTCACTTTTTTAAATTTTTTTAAAATTTTTGTTGAATGAAAGTTATTTTTTTTTTGTACAAATTTTGTTTTTTTTTTGTAAAAAAGTTATTTTTTTTTTTTGTAAAAAAGTTTATTTTTTTCTTGTAAAAAAGTTAATTTTTTTTTTGTAAAAAAATTAATTTTTCTTTGTTAAAAAGTTAATTTTTTTTCAAAAAGTTATTTTTTTTCATAAAAATTTTTAGTTTTTTTAAATTTATTTTTCTAAAAAACTTACTTTCGATTTTCGGAAAAATAAAAATGCCAATCGATGTATCTCTTATTGTTGATTTAGCAAAAAAAAATGTATTTACACCCCCTCGTTTTTTTTTTAAATAAAAAAAAATAACTTTGTATGGAACTTTGAAACGCCCATATCTCCTTCACTATATCGGATATTTTTATGTACACCGGCTTAAATCATTCTCCTTTTTCAAACCATTATTGTACATAGCACATTTTTTTTTAGACCTCCCCCAATCAATAAATCGATAATGAAAATTTGCAAGCTTTACTGTGAAAATCTTAATATTACCAAACTATCCAATAATATTTAATATTAACCGCAGTCTGTTGGCAGAATTCCCGCCCATGGCTCCAACAGTCGTGAGTTCGAATCCTACCCGGGAAAAGCTTTTTTTTTTAATTCACTTATTTTATTTACTTATTTATTTACTTTTCAAAAAAAAAAATAACTTTTTACAAAAAAAAAAAAAATAAACTTTTTTACAAAAAAAAATAAACTTTTTTACAAAGAAAAATTAATTTTTTTACAAAAAACAATTAAAATTTTTATGTTATACCTGAGGGTATCCTCTACCATAAAAAAAAATAATCCAGAGAGCACTATTTTTTGCATTTATTTTATGATTTTGAGTCTTCGTTGACTGGGCTATTATCTCCCAACGTTTGTAAATTATTTTTTGAAATCAAATTAAATATTTGAACTATTTGTGGTGATAAAGACCTAATTTGCATCATAAATTCAAATCTTGTGTAATAGAAACGCGTAAAAAAAGTCAAAAGTTAAAGAAAAAAGCATTTTTTGTCTATTTTTTTGTTGTAGTATTTTTGTTCTCTCTCTTTGTGCAAAACTGTGTTACTATATGAAGGGGAAAAACCTGAAAGTGTTAAGTGAATTTCTTCCAAAATGTGTTAAAAATGTTTAGAAATAAAACCGAAATATAGATCGGTTCAAACAAGACTCTCCTCCAAGCCGTTTCCCCGTTTAGTCTCTAGCTTGTTGTAGAGTGAACGTACAGCCAGACATACCAATACGAATGGACTTATCAGTAAACTGCGTAAGGTTCGATTTTAGCTTCTATTTTTAAAATTCTCCAACTAAATTGAGGCGAGTTTCTTCCAGGGAAACATCATTAATTTTCCCCCGGAAAATAGATTTACGATCTACTTTTTTCATTGGAGTTTTTGCCCATTTTTCGAACATTGGTTATGATTGGAGAGTCTTATACGGGGGAGATTTTATTCCCGATAAGGCTGAATGATAAAACGATTAAACGTGGATTGGATAGGTAGGTAAACTTTTTCATGACCAGATAAATATTAGGCAAATTCCATAAAATTGTATTGCGGCGTATGTTTTCAATGATTTTAATTTAATAAACCGCTCTTAATCGCCATTTTGGCAGTAAGTCAGTACGTTCGTGAGGATACTTCACAGACGTAAGCACTGAAGTTTCAAGATGTCCTGGGGAATTGTATTCCGGAAGCTATAACCTATAACATATGAACAGAATCGGTACGCCCTTCAGTGCATATGCAGAGACTAAATTGCGTTGCTGTATTTTGAAAAACGCATTTCAACTGCCTTGAGAACGTGTTCTTTAGTGCAAAAGTAGGTTAACCCACTTATTTTCAAATAATTTTAAATTGAACCAAACCACACACGTGTTTTTTTAAATAGAAGTACGTAGCCGAGTTTTTTCCGTACTCATTGATTACTCATTTTGGATTTTATTAGCAAAACAAAAGAAATACTGAGTAGTCTGAAACAACATAAATAAACAAAACAATAAGGCATCCATTTTCTGATGCTGCCATCTTGTGCTCTGGGGAAGGAACATGTTGGGAAAGCAATTTGTGGACTCCAAATTATGTTGATCTGTACAAAATTCAAAGGAACTCGCCAAAAATTAGGCTCCGAGAAAAATTTTAATTGGGAGATTTGTATGGGTTGATTTGGAGTTGATGGTATAGGTACTAGATTTGAATGTTAAAGTTAGAATTAATTTGAGAAATCGGAAGTTCTGGAGATGGATTTGCAGATTTGTTAGTTCGGGACTCTCTTTTATAATTATTTTCATTGTTTGGGACACATAAATTCTTTTCTTGACATCTTTTTGAAGACATCTGCAATAAATCTCGATAGGTTTAAAAAAAAAATATTTTCCTTTATTTTTGCGAAAAACAAAACTTATTTTTAAAGTGGCATTGCAGGAAATGTGCAAGCCTTTTGTGAAGACAGTTGGGCCACCCTCTTAACTATGGTTTTTGGTTAAATTGTTCAAGAGATTTGTTGTCGCCACCCTTGGGTCCTAATAAGTCAATATTCATTCTTCCACCCGAGCTGTAGCCGCCTCCAACAGCACTGTAGGGCCTCCAACAGAGCTCAGGGACTTGATGGTCCCTGAGGTCTGTTGGAGACAGGTATAGGGCCCGCCAACTGAGCTCTAGGGCTTACTAGAGCCACTGGCGATTTCTGGTCCTTAGTATTGGTTTAACTACGTGGTCTAGGGAAGGTTAACTTAAAAAAAAAATCATATTTTTTTAATTTTATTGATAACGACAATCAATAAAAAACATTAATAAATGATATAAAATAAAAGTTTAAAAATTTATCGATACATAAATTCGTCGTTCGACGGACACAACATTTTCGATGACTTTATCATAAAAACCATCACTTTCTATAACAATTATATAAATATAAATATCTACATCCTATATTTATATGATTTTGCGTTGCAAAAAATCTTAAATTTAACCTTACCTACGTACATTAATGTATGAAGGTATGTATGTAACAAAGGACAATGGCAATTTTGGCCCTCAGACCAATAACGATGTCTCATATATCGTTGAAAAGGTCTATTTGTGTACATAAAACGTTTGTAAGAAAGTTTGTCTCGATTCGCTGTGGGAAAAAAGTTATCGCCCGAATAAGTAAGAATACATAAGAAGCTTATATTGCAGAACTATTTTTTTTATTTCTACTTTATTTTAAAATACTTTTTATTAAAGGGTATTTACATCCAAAAAATATATACAAGTACTTCAACATTAAGTAATTTTTAATCCAAGTCATCAATATAGTGTTAGAGCCCACAGCAGATTTGGCGTACGAAAGTGAACCAAATAAAAATTATATGAGTCGAAAGGTGTATTAAGGCTGATAAAAGAAATGCAAGTCTTGCAGTCCTTGGTGGCGACTGTTAGGTGGGAGGGGCAATTTTCTAATAAATTGACTTAAAACAGAAAAAAAATATATTAGAAAACAACGGTAACATGTACAATGTCTTGTTATATTTTCTTGAAAGGCCTTTCCTTTTTAAATAAAGTTCTTTCAATGAATATTTTTTGAAATATTAATGTTTGAACTCAAAATTTTGAAATAAAAAAAAAAAAATAAAAAAATGGTAAAAAATATTTTCTTCCCAAATTTCACGTGATTAAGTACTATTTTTGTTTCCAAAATTCAATGCCCTTATCAATTTGTAGTCAAAAATTGAAAACCGGATGGTTCTAGGACTTTTACTTTTTAAGATATTAAAAAGTAAATGAACCAGCTTTCTCATAAAAATAAGACAAATCCGGCTAAATTATCATTTCAGCAACCAGGTCTTATTATTGTACTATTGCATTTATTGAGTTATGAGACCTATCAAGTAATTATGTAACAGATATATGTTCTTCCCCTGACATACCGTGAATAGGAACAAACCTTTTAACAACCAATAAGGGGGCCAATAGTTAATATATAAATATATTGTCTGCGTAAAAACCATTTCGTTTTTCTTACATGTACCCCGCAATAAGATTAAGCAAACCTCGTCAATAGCATGTTTACTCATATAGTCAGCCATCGCAGGTTGACATTGAATAATAATCTCTGAAAGAAGTTGATGTTGAAACCTTCGATTATGAAGCCCATGTTGGCAATAGCACGCCCTTCCATTTAAATCACAAACAAAAAGAAAATAACCGTATTAAATCACTTTAGAGCTTACCAGATTAATTAGCCCCGATCAATTGAAATGCGTTCTGCACAGCTCAAGGCCAACTAGCGATTGATCGATTATATAAAAATGAAGCTTCTTTGTTAACCTCCTTCACCCACTTCTCTTCGCGCATATATTTTTACGTTCCGCTGCGTTTGTAAAGTATGTCGTACCTTTTCTTACTCTGTTCTACTTTTATGTCCATAACTTTTTTCACACATCTAATTGATACTTGTCGCCACATAAACAATTTATCTACGAAAAAATACCTTTTCAATGATATATGACACGTTGTTATTGGTCTGAGGGCCAGGTGCCATACACAAATTGTCATTGTCCTTTCACGTTAGCGGTCAGCCGATAAAGGATACTTCTAGCGACTTAATGGGAAAATAAATTGACGATTATTTAACTATTATCTATTTTATTATAATAAACTAAGTAATTTTGAAGCAATCAAAAAATAAGTCAAAAATTATCCATTTCTGCTTAAAATTTGGAATCAAATAGCCTAGAGTATTACAAGACGAAATTTGAAAATTCGATCCAAATCGGTCAAAAAGTTATGGCAAGAAACATGATGTTAATTAAGTGCAACACGCAATGTTTGCATCATTGTTATGGTCAAAGTAGGACACTTAAGTTGGCACTGATTTTTGTACACGTACTTGGAACCCTTAACTATCATAAAATATAGTTATTATATTTATATCTTATTATAGTGGACGGTTTTTTCCTTAGTTGCATATTTCTAAAGTTATAAAGGAAAATGTCGGAAAAAATGGGATGAACTTAGCGTTTTTTTCACTGTTGCATTTTTCCTGCAGCAAGCACAGGCTTTTCGAAGTTGCAAACTTAGATACAGACTACTCTAACATGCCCCAACAACATATCAAAAATGCAGAGCTACATCGCGCTTTGTCAATTGAGCAATTTTTTTGGAAGTAAGTAGGTACCTGGAGCTGCTTGCATATCTGATGTATCGTGCCTTATCGCATCATACTTACGCTAACGCTTTCATTTATTTAGCTGGGCTTTGCTTAGGACATGTGTAGTAAAACGCTCTTGTATTATAGATTGTATGGTATTTGTGTTTGTATTTGTATTTTGAATAGAAATTATTAAAAATTGTATGTAATTTGGTAGCGCGGATGTTGTAAGCTTTCAAGGGAGACTTGTTGTATAAGAGTTTTGTGTTGTGTACTGTGTTAGAACAATGTGGGTAGGTTAGGTAGGTATCTATTTTTTTTTTTTTATTATTATATCACTGCTCTTTGTAGGGAATTTGGTTTTGGTATCGCATATTGTAACGCTGAGGCAGATAGGAAGATGGGAGTTTTGTGTTGTGTGAAGGAAAATATGATTTGAAAATAGGGTGGGTAATTTTTTTTCTATTTATGGTATTGATTATTACAATTACCTAATCATTGTCATTATTTCAACATTATACATTATATAATTTATTCATTTAAATTCTTGGTTAAGCGGCGATAAACCTGCTAACTGAGAGAAATCGCCACTGACTAGAGCCCACCCATGGGCCCACCCGGCAAAATCCCTGTTGCCCGGTGATTTTGCGCCAAAGTTTCCCGTGGTGGCCGCGATTGATTACTTCGCTACGGCTCCAAACTAAGTTTTTTGCAGCCAATAGTTTACCACCTCGAAGTCAGACGGCGCACTTTCGATTTTCGGAAAAATAAAAATGCCAATCGATGTATCTCTTATTGTTGATTTAGCAAAAAAAAATGTATTTACACCCCTCGTTTTTTTTTTTAAATAAAAAAAAATAACTTTGTATGGAACTTTGAAACGCCCATATCTCCTTCACTATATCGGATATTTTTATGTACACCGGCTTAAATCATTCTCCTTTTTCAAACCATTATTGTACATAGCACATTTTTTTTAGACCTCCCCCAATCAATAAATCGATAATGAAAATTTGCAAGCTTTACTGTGAAAATCTTAATATTACCAAACTATCCAATAATATTTAATATTAACCGCAGTCTGTTGGCAGAATTCCCGCCCATGGCTCCAACAGTCGTGAGTTCGAATCCTACCCGGGAAAAGCTTTTTTTTTTAATTCACTTATTTTATTTACTTTTCAAAAAAAAATAACTTTTTTAGAAAAAAAAATAACTTTTTACAAAAAAAAAAAAATAAACTTTTTTACAAAAAAAAATAAACTTTTTTACAAAGAAAAATTAATTTTTTTACAAAAAAAAATTAAAATTTTTACAAAAAAAAAAATAAGTTTTTTAGAAAAATAAATTAAAAAATAATAAAAAAATTTATAAAAAAAAATTAACTTTTTGACAAAAAAAAAATTAACTTACAAAAAAAAATAAAAATGTTTACAAAAAAAAATAAACTTTTTTACAAACAAAACAAAAACTTTTTTACAAAAAAAAATTAAGTTGTTTACAAAAAAAAATTAACATTTTAACAAAGAAAAATTAATTTTACAAAAAATAAATAAGTTTTTTAGAAAAATAAATTTAAAAAAACTAAAAATTTTTATGAAAAAAATTAACTTTTTTAACTTTTTGAAGTAAGCAATGTTTTTAAATTATGCAGAATTCAAAATTCGCTTTAGTTAAGATAAAATGACCAAAATAACAAAATGATTGAATAATTCACTTTTTTAAATTTTTTTAAAATTTTTGTTGAATGAAAGTTATTTTTTTTTTGTACAAATTTTGTTTTTTTTTTGTAAAAAAGTTATTTTTTTTTTTTGTAAAAAAGTTTATTTTTTTCTTGTAAAAAAGTTAATTTTTTTTTTGTAAAAAAATTAATTTTTCTTTGTTAAAAAGTTAATTTTTTTTCAAAAAGTTATTTTTTTTCATAAAAATTTTTAGTTTTTTTAAATTTATTTTTCTAAAAAACTTATTTATTTTTTGTAAAAAAGTTTATTTTTGTAGAAAAATTAATTTTTCTTTGTTAAAATGTTAATTTTTTTTTGTAAACAAGTTAATTTTTTTTTTGTAAAAAAGTTTTTGTTTTGTTTGTAAAACAGTTTATTTTTTTTTGTAAAAAAGTCAATTTTTTTTGTAAACATTTTTATTTTTTTTTTTTGTAAGTTAATTTTTTTTTGTCAAAAAGATAATTTTTTTTATAAAAATTTTTATTATTTTTTAATTTATTTTTCTAAAAAACTTATTTTTTTTTTGTTAAACAGTTTATTTTTTTTGTAAAAATTTTAATTTTTTTTTTGTAAAAAAATTAATTTTTCTTTGTAAAAAAGTTTTTTTTTTTTTGTAAAAAAGTTTATTTTTTTTTTGTAAGAAGTTATTTTTTTTTTTTTTAATTTTTTTCTTATTTTTGAAAAGTAAATAAAATAAGTGAATTAAAAAAAAAGTTTTTCCCGGGTAGGATTCGAACTCACGACTGTTGGAGCCATGGGTGGGAACTCTGCCAACAGACTGCGGTTAATATTAAATATCATGGGATAGTTTGGTAATATAAAGATTTTCACAGTAAAGCTTGCAAATTTTCATTATCGATTTATTGATTGGGGGAGGTCTAAAAAAATGTGCTATGTACAATAATGGTTTGAAATAGGAGAATGATTTAAGCCCTGTACATAAAAATATCCGATATAGTGAAGGAGATATGGGCGTTTCAAAGTTCCATACAAAGTTATTTTTTTTATTTAAAAAAAAAAAAACGAGGGGGTGTAAATACATTTTTTTTTGCTAAATCAAGTTTACAATAAGAGATACATCGATTGGCATTTTTATTTTTCCGAAAATCGAAAATGCGCCGGCTGACTTCGACGTGGTACAATAGTTTCCGATCGGCCACGATACAGCATACAGGCACTTATACTTAATGGCAAAAGAACGACCCTGTTGATGTTGAAAAATATAGATGCACACTGTTGTTGCCTAGAAAAGCTACTCAACAGTATTTTGTTGCTGAACGCATACGCCAAATGCATTGGTATTCTTCCGAACAGTGAACAGATGCGCAACAACCGAACGAAAAATCTTGAGAATTACGATATTTGAGGTTTGGCACTCTTCAAAGTATTGTCAGGGGTAATTTACTCGTAATTCGAATGTATATAGAGACAGAAATGTATATGCTGCCGCTACATACACGGAACATAAAGAGCTATTAACATTGATGAACACACCGAGATAAGAATGTGGGGTGAATCACCCTTACCCTCACCCGGACACCCCCCTGACGAGCTCTCATTTCTAAATTTAACAGGTTTTCCTTTTAACTTTTGTGTTGTGTATCTCAAAATACAAAAACAGAACCAGGGAGAAAAGGGTCGGTGCGACGTCTCCCTCCTCTTCAGCCCACTTATATAATTTTATTCACAACGAAGATTGTACCCATCCAGGGGAGTGGGACAAGTTCATTATTAACGTTAAGTCAATTCTGATGTTTACACAAATTACAACTCAATTAGGATTCTGGAAGTTTTTGTATTCAGTCTCTGGGGTGGGTTTTTGTTAGGAGTGGTAATAGCAGCCCCTTTTGATTTGTTAATTTGGTAATTGTCGGAGAGGAGTTTAATTACTTTTATTATACAAAAAAACTTCCTAAAAGCCAGAAAATAATCTTTTGGATGATGAAACTTTGTGAGTATAATATTATTTTTCTTAGAAATATTTTGGACACGAATATTTAACTTGATTCCTATGTATGTATTTGCAAGAAGTGTAGTAGATAATGAAATACAAAACAAAAATAATTTATTTTGATTTTAATTTTATTATTGCACGATCCTTGTTGGATATATTGCTCAATAGTTGCATGATCTGGTTATGTTTATTTCTTGACACTAACACATCAATTTCGGGAAGATTTTTTAAAACCTTTGGAGAACTTAGACGTATACCCAATTTATAGCTTTTTTTGGTTGCTAAAAGAAATTTCTTTTTTCGTTTTTGATTTTTCGCTGGTACAATATACAGCTATGGCTAAAAGCGTTATGGTTTATGGTTCACATTATGAGTTTCGTTCGCATAATAACAATTAACACATGCAGGATTTTCATTCTTCAACATACATTAGCTATCTTGTGATGACGAGCACAGTGAGAACAAGTTTGCTTTCGATTGCATTCAGTAGAACGGTGATTAAATCGCAAACACTTGTAGCTTCTTCTTACATATAAGGATTCAAGCCCTCTAAATTTTCCCCACCCTATACGTAATCTGCCTTCTTGCATTGTTTTCTTGAAAGCTTCAATTTTCACTTCAATTATGGCACAGTATTTGTTTATGATTCCACCTTTGCTTTGATAAATTACTTTAAAAATAAAATCTTCAAATTCTAAACATTATTTTTTTTTTCAATAATTTGCCTAAATAATTCTTCTTCTGAAAACATTCTGAGTTAACCAAATAGCGTAACGACTACCCCAAAATTTTGACCCAACTAATTGGCACCCCATGATTCAACCGTTATTTTCTCAGTAACCCGTTGGCCGAATAAGTCAATATATTTTTTATTTTGAATCCTAACATTTTTCTCATATTTCTGTGTTTTTAGTTTGAAGACATTTTTTTTAAACTCTGTTTTATAAGTAAAAGTAAAAACGCATTAAAAAAAATTAAAAATCTTCGAAATCTCCATTGTTTTGGTTAAGGATATAAAATTTTGTAAGTGTTTTTTTAACTGCTTACTTTTATATTTTTAAATAATTTCTTTTTGTAATTTATTAATAATACATTATATAAGTCGTTTTGAAATATAACTAATTAAAAAAATTATTTTTTTATTAATAAAAAGGGTGCAAATAATTAGATCCAAAAAAAACGAGGGTTCAATTATTGGTAGGGGGTGCCAATAATTACATCGTATGCAGCTACAATGATTGGCACTGCCAATAATTATACTTTTATGAGTACCAACAGTCATATAATTCAACCGTTATTGATTTCAGTTTGAACAAAATGCCGGAATACCATATTAAATGTTTAAAAGCACTCAGTGTAATGTATCTTCCAAATTCTTCTTGTAAGGCTTGTTTGAAAAAAAAGGCAACAGCGTCTTAAATGCTATAATATTGGTTGACGAGAAATTGAGTTCACCGTTTAAAAATACATATATTTTACTTAATTTAATTTACTAAATCTGCAATGAATTGAAAACAAAAATTTGTTTGTTTCCATTAAAAATAGGTAGGTACCTACTATATGAAAGTAATTATTCAATTATTTCAATTAATTGAATTTTCAAAAATAAGTTAAAAACTAATTTTGGTCCCTTCCTTTAAAAATTCTAATTTATTTAGCAGTATTTACCCACCCTAAAAATTTTGTTTAATGCCGATAGCGGGTTTTCCGCAAATTATTTTGACTTTGATATCATTTTTTTTGTTATAAAAAAACGTTATTTAGTATCTCTTTTTCCTTTTCTTATGAAACCTCAATTCGTTCTCTTAACAACAACCAATATTTTGTTGACAAAAAATAAATTTAAAATTATCAACAAAATAAAACAAAAAAAAGGAAATTCAGAAAAGTTTGAAAATTTGCTTAAACGGAATAAAAGCTACGTCTAAGCTACTGAGTGCTAAAAATATCCAACGTTTATAAGAAATACTAAACTGTTAAGAATCCTTTTTTATCCAAAATAAAAATTTTCTTGAATTTCCTTTTTTTTTTTTTGTTTAATTTGAAATGTATTTGTTTTTGCTAAAAAAAAATATGGTAGCCTTAAGATTACAAATTGGGGTTTAATAAAAAAAAGATACTTTATAACGTGTTTTTGTAAAAAACTGATATAAAATGAAGATACAAAAAACAGCCTAAAAATACAGACAAAATGGTTTTAAATTAATTGCGCCGCAACTACTAACTGTTCTTGTTTAAATACAATGGTTGGTTTCAAGACTGAAGTTCGTAAAAAAAATGCCGGCGTCCCACACTGGGGCAAAACACCGCTAATGCTGGCATTTAATAAAATTTTGAAGTAGAGCTTTGATTGAAACTACTGTTTTATTATTGTTGTAAATAGGATAGAGAATACAAAATGAGAATGCGACAGTTAATTGGGGGCACGTGGTCTTAGCATAATCGTCACGAATGGAGAATTTGATAATTTTTTTCATCGAAGCCAGACGTGTTTTTTTTGTTTTGAGTGTCAACATTCAACTGTGTGTAACTTCTTACAGCTTTTTATTACAAAAAAAAAATTATTGCAATGGAATCAGTAGGCTCAGGTGAGTTAATTTTTTTTTATTTTTTATGATAAATTTTTGTTTTTGTCCTCTCAATATGTGGTTAAAGATGAAAAAATGTGTACAGAATACGTTAATTTTTGCATTAAGTCAAATATCTTAGTCGTTTTAGATGTGTTGGCCGTGACATGACGTGAAGTGTTATATATATTTGTGAATAGTGGTTTGTCTAGTTTTAGAATCTGTAAAGTTTTTTTGCTACTTTTTGCTACTTTTCGTACAGTTGACTTTCTTGTTGGTGACGTCACTCTCAAAAAATATCGATTTTTTTCTACTTATTTGATTTTAATTACTTCTTAGACCGAACACCTTCCAAAACTTTGTCAATTACAAGAGAAGAGCTGTATAATATTATGAAAAGTTCAACTCTGAAGGGATTAGACAGCCAAATTGCGTTTTTAAAAGAAGAAATTCAAAAACGGGTCCGATGCAGCGATGCTTCCAAAAACGATATTAATGAAAAAGTAACGGAGTTCAAATCGAAATTTAAATCACGTTGGGAAAAAGCTTGTCGGATAGAAGCAAAATTTTTGAAAGCAAATATTGCTTGGCTGAAAACACCTATACTTTTTCAATATACTGTAGACTCTAAACGTGGTCGTCCAATGGTTGCGTTTGAAGAATCATCAGAAAGGTCAAAACGTCAGAAAACCGAACACTTGAGGAAGTCCACGTCTACCGCTGAGTTGACTTACGCAGCTGAAATGGGATTGAGAGCTTCTGGGAAGTTAGATGCTGCAAAGTTAATGCGTGACGTTATAACAATCCCAAATCATGCTGAAAAATGCAGAAAAGCTTTGAGGGACTCAATTGAACCTGCTTCGATGACTGGGGAAGAAGCTTTAGCAATGATAATTGAAGCAAATCTTTCACGCTTTCAGTATGAAATTATACGATCTAAAGCTCCCAAAGTATTTCCTTCATACAAAGTAGTTCAAGAGTGCAAAAAAAGTTGTTATCCGGAACCTGAAAATATGAGTATTTCAGAAATATCTGTCTATACAAATTTACAAAGCTTGCTAAATCTTACAGTTGCTCGTTTGGTAACTGTTCAAAAAGATGTGATTCAAACTCTTAGGTCTGAAGAACTCAAAACTATAAGCTTATACTCCAAGTGGGGCTTTGATGGAAGTTCAGGCCACAGTTCGTATAAGCAAGCGTTTCATGGACATGACGCCGATGACTCATCTGTTTTCATAACATGTGTTGTTCCCCTTCGTTTGATATCTGGTGAAAAAATAATCTGGCAGAATCCTCGCCCAAGTTCAACTAGGTATTGTAGGCCTCTTAAAATTGAGTTTCTCAAAGAATCTGCTCTAGCATCTGTGGCAGAAAAACAAAGAGTGGATAACCAAATAAAAGAGCTCCAGCCTAGTCCCGTCAAAGTTGGTGAAAATACTTTCAACGTTGAACACAATTTGTTATTTACAATGATAGATGGAAAGGTCTGTAACGCTATCACTGAAAATTCCTCTACACAGAAGTGCTTTATTTGCAATGCGACATCAAAAGATTTTAATTCGATTGATGCAATGATTAAAAGGCCTGTGAAAACGGATAATCTTCAATTTGGTTTATCTGTGTTGCATGGGTGGATCCGGTTTTTCGAATGTTTGCTTCACCTTTCATACAAATTAAAAATAAGACAATGGCAAGCTAGACAAGAGGAGCATACAAAAATTGTTGCTGAAACGAAAAAAGAAATACAAAAACAATTTCGGGAGCGTTTGGGTTTGATCGTTGACAAGCCAAAGCCAGGATTCGGAAATTCAAATGACGGCAATACAGCTAGGAGATTTTTCGAACATGCCGAAACTTCAGCTGATATCACTAAACTAGATGTGGAATTGATAAAAAAAATGCATATTATCATGACAGTGGTTGCTTGTGGCCATGAGGTTGATGCCGAAAAATTTCGAGACTTTGCCCATGAAACTGCAAAATATTTCGTTGCAAAGTATCCTTGGTACTATATGCCTCCTACAGTCCACAAGTATCTTATACATGGAAATGAGATAATTTCAAAAGCTTTATTGCCTATAGGACAGCTAAGTGAAGAAGCTCAAGAAGCACGCAATAAAGATTTCAAAAATTATAGAGAACACCACTCGCGAAAAAATAGCCGCAAAAATACAAATGCAGACATTTTTAATTTGTTCCTTTTATCATCGGACCCCGTTTTAACCAGTTTGCAAAAAGTTCCAACAAAAAAAAATCAACATCTGCCTCAAGAAGCAATCAGTTTGCTCAAATCCCCAAACACACCAATACAGAGTGGGATTGATATAATAAATGAGAGTGATGAAGAAGAATAAGTTATTATTTTTTTATTATTTATCTTGTTTTTGTTAAGCCTTATTAATACAATATATATATATATGTTTCTGTTTGTTAATATACTTAATTTTTTATAATTAATAAATATTATCTTCAACTTTGTTTTTAAAACTAAGAATCATGTTAAAGCGTTTGAAATTTTTTTTCGATTTTTTTTGTAAAGTAGGCGTTTTGGTGGGCGTGGCCAACATTTTTTTTTTTAATGTGTCAACTATCATGCTAGAATTAATAGTGCAGGATTTCAAGTTCCTAGATTTCATAGTTGATTTAATGCCACCTTTAGTGGTGTTTTGCCCCAGTGTGCGTCCGTCCCAAGGATCTGTTTTGTCTCCGACTATTTTTCTCATTTTTATAAATGATCTTTTTTCCGAAACCAATAATCCACTTAACTGTTTTGCTGATGATAGCATCCTCAGCTTTTCATATTAATTTCCTGATTAAATTCCTTGTTCTTCGAATGTGGAATTGCAACGGCAATATATGTTGAGTTCATTAAATTCCGACCTGAATATCATAGTTAAATTGGGTATTAATAATCGTGTTAAATTTAATACTTATTAAACCCAGAGCTGTTTTTTGCCTTTAAAGCGGAATATTCCCCCTATGCCATTGTTCATCATGGATGACGGAAACTGAAATGCTGTCAATTCTTGGTATGTGTATTACTGACCACCGTTTGTGGAATGACCACATATTGAATATTACTAAAAATGCGGCCAAATGCTTTGTTTTCCTAAGACGATGTAAAAACTTTCTTTCCCCCCGCTGATCTGGACCCATTTTTAAGGCTTTGTAAGGTTTTATCGTTACTTCTTTAAACAATGTTTTAGTGAAATAGCGATATGCATTCCCCCATACAAAAATTTCACCGTAGAACTTGGCCGCTGGGAATGCTCATCAGTATACTCCTGAGTCAAAATTCGAACGTACAGTTAAGTACAGAGATTCATTCTTTAGCCGTATGATACGAATGTGGAATTCCTTAACTGACTCTATTTTTCTCCCCATTTCAATGTCCAGACATTTAAGATGAATGTACATCAATATCTCCTATGCAATCCTCCCAGTGTTTCCTTAATGCTCGACTGTGTTAAACCAACATTTAAAGGGTAATCATAATGCCTTGAGTGCGCGTTAATTTATAAAAAAAAAAGTTGGGCAAAGTTTAATCCAGTTAAAAGAAAAAAAGACCAACAATTATAAAAACTTGTATAAGTCGAAGAGGTAGAGAAAACGAGAAAAATAACTATTAATTTTGTCGACTTTAAATGACCTCAAAAAACCATAATTTTCGTCTAGGCCGGTGACTGTGGGACACCCTGTATATTTTATTAACTTATAGATACTATATTTATTTCTTATTTAAAATAATTTCTTATTAAAATAAAGTGTTCTTAAATCTTAAAAATGAAATTATAAAAACCATTGATTAAAACATCATGTTATTGTATTTTAAAGAGTGCCAATAATTGTAGTGCCTGGGTACCAATAATTATATCAGGGTGCCAATAATTGTAGCTTTTGGTACGCTTTATTTAAATTAGCATTATAAATATATTTCAAATACTTAAATCTTTATTTATAAAACTAAATCCACGAGGAATTTAATAAAGTATACTCTAGTATACAACATACTCAAATTACTCTACAAATAAAAATGTTATAGTTGATCAAAGTTGAAATTTCCTTAGGGGTGCCAATAATTGTAGTCGTTACGCTATTTTATTCTAAAATCACGCACTTTAGGAATTTCAACTTGGTAACTTTCCAGTAGGAAATATCGACGTCGATGAATTTTTTTGGTGAATTCATGAATGGATTCACCGACTGTTTCCATCGCGGAACGGTATGTAATGATTTTATAAAAAAAAGGTTATGCATTTTTTCATCAGTTAACTAAATTCAAATGAATTGAATGCTTACAACTCACTAAAATTTCAGTTACAAAATCATAAACGGTGATTCCACTGATGAAGAGTAATGCATAGGATCATGACTTCGTAAATGATGTTTGGTTCTCTGCTTTGGTTGTTCTGTCTTCTTGCCGAGAAAGAAAAAATACAAACAAAAAGCCTTTTCTCTACTTGCCATGACGATTTCAAAGATGGGAAAAAAAATACACGAAATATTCTTCTTAACATAATGTTTCCTAATAAAATAATAATAATTAATAAAACAAATAATAACTGCCTTTTCTCTACCTATTCGAAGTAGGTACGTTAATATGATAATTAGTTCCTGAGTGATAATCGAAATTGGGTTTTATGCATTGCTGTGGTTTTTTTTTTCTTAAATGAAAAAAAACATACCCATTGCCTATTTTGTACCTAACCCGAGAAATGCGAACATTTCAGGGGTGGATGGTAATGTACAGAGTCATGCACATGCTTATGACAAGAGTTCGTGTTTTTTTTTTGAGAAAGAGAAAAAAAATTAAACCAGAATTTCCAGTTTTTTTTCGCGATCATTAAATAGCCTTTTGTTCTAGAAATTGTGTGTCATTTCAAGTTCATTGTCTTTTTTGTACCTACCCCGAGAAATGCAAGGATTTCAGGGGTGGATGGGAATGTACAGAGTCATACTTATGACAAGAGTTGGCGTTTTTTTTTTTAGAGAAAGAGAGAAAAAACATATAAACCAGAAATTCCCGTTTTTTTTAGCGATCATTAAATAAAAACCCTTTTGTTCTAGAAATTTGTTGTCATTTCAAGTTCATTGTCTTAAGTGAAAGCAAGTGTAATTAAATACGTATTGAGTGAAAAAAAGTAAACAAATAAGTTTATATGCCATCAGTTCAGCTTTACAAAAAAGCTGTCCAGCAAGGCCTGAAAAGGATTAAGAACCTGCATTATAAAAAGATATGCCAACAAAAGAAAGAAGTAGCGACAGTATCAACAAAAGAAAAGGAAATCGAGGACCTATTCATGCAGACTTCAGCATTTTGAAATTTTTTTTTATTACATATCTTAATGTAAACATCTATGCGTTTATTTATTTTTTTTTTTATATTATTTTTGTTTTCTTTGTTTAAATTATCTTAATGTATTTTATAAGACATGTTTTTCCTGAAGTATCGTTTTTCATTTTTTTTTTCATAATAAATGTTTTATTAAGTTATCTACATACATATAACTTGTTACACGAGAGCAGTTTTTTTTATTTTGTTCAAAGGAAGAAGATATATACATACATACATTACTGATGGTTATGATTTTATTATATAATGAACTTTCACATATTATTCATTATAAATCATGCAGTGATGTATAACCCAGTTTCTTTCCATTATATTTTTCATCCAATATAATTCATTTGTGAATGACATTTTTGATTCATGGTATTTTTCACCCTCTGAATAAGCAACTCTTGCTTACCTAGTGATTTCATAATTGAACGTTCATGGTATTTTTCAGCATATTTAACTCATATATGAATTAACGAGTTACATTTACAAAGTGAATTAATGGGTGAGCATTCATGTCATTTTTCACTCGGTGAATAAGCAACTCTAAGCTATCGAGTGATTTCACAGCTTAAAGTTCATGCTATTTTTCATCACATATAATTGCTTATGAATAAACTAGTTACCCCTACTTCGTGATTTCACTGGTAAATATTCACCTAAAAAATCACTAGGTGACCGGCCTATGACAGCCCCATGTTAAATTCACCGCTGTTTTCATGCCAAAAGTCATGGGTTGTAGCTTCCACTCACCGATGAAAAAGCTGGTGATTCCGACATGAATTTTTTGAAATTTCCTACTGGGATTATGTGTATCCACACTTTCCCACTACACTGTTGTGAGAGTATTGAAGTTAAGGTAGAGGAAGTTTAGCAATAAGGTTATTATGTAAGAATAATGGAATAAAGTTTTTAGTCTTAAGCTGAACAGTGCACTTGTTGTTTCCTTTCCTACTCTCTTGTGGTCATATACATCATTGGCGACGAGGATTAATCAAATCCATGCTTAAGAAGAAAATGTGATTTTTTAAAAGTAAAATGAGTAAAGACAATTCAGTAATAAAAAACGAAGACAAAGTAGTCACGATAGTGACGATAGAAGACAAAGAAGTGACGATAATGCCGAAAATGTAAAATTTTATTGGTCGAATAGAGAATTTTAATACTGACGACGATTTTGACTCATACGTCGAGTGAGTGAAGCATCTTTTAAAACTAAATAAAATTGAGGAGAGTGGAGACAAAACGTCGTTTTTAATTGCAATTGGTGGTGCCGATTTATACAAGGTTATGAAATCCTTGACATCACCTAAGACGCCGCCGGAGGAATTGAATTTTGAGGAGTTACGGTTCGCGTACACTGAAACCGATTTATCGTCCCATTTCGTGTCGGAGATATTCGGACGAATGTGTCGGACGTTTGTCTACGTACACTCCTACCGTTCTCGGTCGATTCTCGTTTTTACCGCTGTCCATTTTGAATGTATTGTCTCTGCGAAATTAGTCTTTAAAATTAATTCATTTTTGTTTTATGACTGCAATACACAATTCCATCTCTGATGAAACTTCTTATATTTTTTTTACTTTAAACAGCAACACATTTACATAATTAATTTTTCAATATTTATTTTATTTTGTATATGTTCTGCCAAGAAATATCCGGCAAACTGACGTTAAATCCAAACAAGTTCGGATTTGTCGGTTGTTTGATCAGTTATTAACGGGTAACGGCCGACAACGGACGATATAGGTTGTAGTGGTGTACGTGCTCTCTTCCCTTTACATATGTTTGATTCAATCGGTCGAGTCCGTCTGCCGACGGCCGATAACGGGTTATGTGTACGCGAGCCGTTAGTGACGTTACAGTGTTGTCACTTCAAAATTTAAAAACGTGGTAGATTGAGCTACGAAAAAGTGGTAGATTCAGATTTTTCGGGGTAAATTTTAAAATTTTAATTTCCGCAGCTTTTATTTTGTTGGTATTATAAACCAAGGTATTTAAAAAAAATAATCGAAATTAGGGACAATTGAACTAAATACAATTTTATACGAATACGATGTGAACTTATAGTTCCGTCCAGTGTTGTCTTAAAGATTGAAGTACGAGGACGTACGTGTTGAATGGTACATGAAAACAAAATAAATCCCTACGGCATACACGAAAAATCCCTACTTTATGAATTTTATCCCCACACCTATAAAATCAACAAAATAACATAAACATACTTAAGGAAACAAAAATAAGATATTTTTTTAATGTTTGTTTAAAAAACTCTTTTGAAGGATTATAATAGTTTATAATTAAAGCTTAAAATGCGCCACCTCATGCTTAGCTAGATTTAACAAGACCTCATAAACGTCTTGAATATTATTAATTTTATTCCAAAATTGCGCAACTTCTAACAGCTAAGTTGTTCTTTTATTTTTCCAAAAAAATTTTATTCTTGTGTCCTGTTCTTGCAAAAGTGCATATTGAATATTGATATCTTAGGAAAGTTTCTCGGACAGAAGCTTTAAACGGAACTCAGTTCTGTCCCCATCCCCATTAATACAACCTAAGGATTCAAAAAACCAAACTGAAAATATTTGAATTCTTACTACGTAGTATTTGTTGAAACTCTTCAAAGTAATAATATTATAGGCATAAGTATTAAAATTCCAGGGTATGTGATTAAAAAAAAATATATAATAAAATTCTGAAAATCCCTACGCTTTCATTGAAAATTCTGGTATTGCAAAAATCTGTCCCTTTTCCCCTACGGCATCTTTTTCAAGACAAAAATCCCTACGTGTAGGGAGTTTTCCCTACGTGTACCATCACTAGCTTGAAACAAATTGTAATAATTGATTGATGTGTTTTTCTGAACGATTGTAGAATGAAAAATCTATAAGTGGAATACTGAGACGGGTGGAGGAAAAAAAGTGCAAGTAGAACAAACTATGATTTTATGGAAACTACAAAACAAATAAAGTTTAAGACGACATAAATACTACGTTTTCATTAGAGCCGAAATAAAGTAATTTCGAAATTAGCTGGTTTGGATCGTCAAATTTGTATAAGAAATGACGTTCCAAATGAGCTTATTTCGAAATTATCTCATTTCGGCTCTAATGAAAACGTAGTATAAGGCCTGATCCACATCTGTGTCGTGTGTTGAGTTGTGGAGTCGTGTGTTGCTGTCATTCCATATATTTTATGCGCCACACTGCAACACAACACACGAGACAAATATGGTTCTACGCATATGAAATACAATGTAGCGATAGCGACACACGACTCCACAACACAACACAGATGTGGATCAGGCTTAAGGTACAATAGTGACACAAAAACTCAATAAATAATCATCTATAAATTATTTCGACAATACAAAATAAGATTTGCATTTTATAAACAATTATTTTGGTATATTTGTTTTTTTGTTTCAATTCAGCTAATTTCTGTGACATTCTCCACAAAAATTTAGCTAGGATTTTAGCCAATGTTTGGGGAGAATAGTGCTAGCTAAAATTTAGCACGATCTGCATACTTTTCAAACAAAATACAACTAAAAAGTAAAATACAAAATAGGCCTTAGTAGGTAAGAAATGTGGTCTGCTCGTTTTGATAAGGGGCTAGAGTTGCCTTATTCATCAATAAAATCGTCTTATTATTTCTCAGTTGTACTTTTTCTTATATAACTCTATCATTAAAAATTGTATAGAAGTTTTGAAAACATATTCCTATTTTATTATTAAATTTACCTAATAACGAAATTTTACAGCCTTATTCTGGCAAACTCACTGATGCCTCACTAGTGACAATAATCTTATAACTCGTGGCGATCTCGCCTTATGAAAAGTTAAAAATTAATTATGATCTGCTCCTTGACAGATCACAACTCACGTTGTTCTTCTGAGGTTTCTTATGAGGGCTCCCACAGAATACGAAATTGTGACCACCTTATAAGGAACCTCACTCCACTCACAAAAAATGTTGACCTGTGAGCCTCACAACGTCAGGGTTCCCACAGAATACGAAATTGTGACCACTTTATAAGGAACCTCACTCCACTCACAAAAAATTGTGACCTGTGAGCATCACAACGGTAAAATGGCCCTATTCTAAGTCTCTTAATTGACATTGAAATATAATTCATTGCAATAAAACAAAAGCGAATTTCATTAAAAAAATAGAGAACAAAAATAGATCCCTAAAGAAAAAGATAGTGTAAAAAAGATCAGAGGGAAAAAAAAGATTATGTTCTCTTTTAAAGAGATAAGATGGACACCCTACTTAAGGGGCCAGTTATAGCTATCATTGAAAACCATCATTGAAAAAGTTAGCTGTTGGTTTTGAGACCCTTCGAAAGTTTAATCATTGATTATTTTAATGCAGAAATATAGCTTATGACTTCGAAATTATTTCTCCTCCAAAAAAAATTATTTTGACCCATATCTTCCCCATAACGTAACTGACAAAAGTCAATGATCATTGGAAAAAATAAAAGTAATTTTATAAGAAAAGTTGTGCCAAATTCAATTTTGTTTTACCTAGAAATAATCATTATGTCAATTACCTCTACTTTGGCATCAAAAAATAATCATTTATTTTTTCTTCTTTTTTCACTTGTTATATTATCTTTGGTATTACTGTAAATGAGGAAACTGAAAATGAAAGTGAAGATGATGATGATGAATTTAGTTTTATTTATATAAATAATGTGACTTTTGGTCAGAAACATATGTATGATTATGATATTTTAATAAATGAAACTGAGACCAATTATTCTAACAGTTTATTTTTTTTTTAAATTAGGTAATCATCCTCTTTACATTCAAGTGTCTTGCGATACTAAAATTTTGCGATTTGAGATTGATACTGGTGCATGTAATACAGTGATTCACAGAACAACTTACGAAAAAGATTTTGATACAAAAAAATTAATAATAGTGAATCAAGATTTGCATCTTATTTCGGGGAACTCGGTTGATGTTGTTGGATATATGTTGGTGAAGGTTAAACATCCGTGGCAGGATAGTGAATATACACTAGAAGTTGTGGTGCTCGATGGTGACAAACAATTTACCCCTTTGATGGGCCGTACCTGGTTAGACAAACTGTTTTTTTTTTTGGCTGGAGAGAAAGTTTTTAAGGTTGTAGAGTTATTAGTTTATCATGGGCGAGTGGAGTGGAGGAGAAACTGTTGAAGTATATATCGCAAAAATTTACATTTGTTTTTTCGAACAATTGTGATCCCATAAAAAATTTTAAAGCTAGAATTATATTAGAAGAAAATGCTTCTCGAATTTTTTGCAAACCATATTCGGTGCCGTACGGCTTGCGGGTTGCTGTAGAGAAGGAATTAGAGCGTTTGGTAAAAGATGATATTTTGTACCAGTGAGGTATAGCGCGTGGGCATCACCTATCGCAGTGGTTGAAAAACATAGAGGTGGTATTAGGTTATGCGTTGATTGTAAGGTGACGGTTAATAAGTTTGTTAAAACTGATCATTATCCCCTTCCCAGTGTCGATGACATATTTGCAAATCTATCGGGTTGTTCATGCTTTTGTGTGCTAGATTTAAAAGGGGCATATCAACAACTCGAAGTCGTAGATGAATGTCAAGAATTTTTGACTATTAACACACATAAGGGTTTGTTTCGACTTCGACGGCTAATTTTTGGCATAAAATGTGCACCGGCAATTTTCCAGGCCACAATGGACGAAATTTTGAAAGGCATACCTAATGTTCAGTGTTATTTGGATGATATTTTGATTGGTGGTCAAGACGAAACGGATTGCAAACGAAATCTAGAGACTGTGGTTAAACGGCTGGAAAGGTTCAAAGTCAAGGTTAACTTGGAAAAATGTCAATTTTTAAGAGAAAAAATTGAGTATCTGGGTCACATTATTACAAAAGAGGGAACAAAACCCAGTGATAGTAAGTTTGAGGCAATTCAGAAGGCTCCGGTTCCTCAAAATATAGACCAACTTAAATATTTTTCAGGGTTGATTAATTATTACTCTCGATTCATACCTAACCTATCTAGTGAGCTTGTCGTTTTGTATGCGCTTACTAAGAAAAACGTTAAGTTTGAATGGTCAAAGAAATGCAACGAGGCTATGCAAAGAATAAAGATATTGCTGGTAGAAAATAATTTGCTAGTTCACTATGACCCCCAAAAGGAAATTTTTCTTCATTGTGACGCCAGTCCCTATGGGGTAGGAGGAGTTTTATCTCACGTGATTGATGGCGTTGAGCGCCCAGTTTTATTTGTACATATCTAGTACGTTAAACAATGCAGAAAAAAATGACTCCCAACTTCTTAGAGAAGGGCTAGCCATAATATTCTCTGTGAAAAAATTTCATTGATATATATGGCAAAAAGTTTACAATATATAGTGACCACCAACCTCTTAAGGAACTTTTTAGTTCCACAAAAGCATCTCCGCCCGTAGCTGCCGGTAGGCTCTGTAGATGGGCAATTTTGTTTGAGCATGTACCAATATACATTAAAGTATAAAAAGGGTTCTCAAATGGTCAATGCTGATGGACTTTCAAGATTGCCATTGACTATTTCATCAAACTTAGAGACAAATGCGGTTAATTTAATTAAACCATTTATAAAGGAAAATATAGATATTTATGTTATTCAGAAAGAGACTATTAAAGACGAATTATTACAGCGAGTTGAAGATATGAAAAAGAATGGTTGGCCGGGTAACGTGCCTTCTGATTTAAAAGCTTATTTTGTTAGACGGAATCATTTAAACTTTGAGAAGACAGAATCGTTGTACCCCAAATATTAGTACCAAACATTTTAGGACTCCTACACGAAACTCATTAAGGTATAGTACGAATGAAAACTGTAGCTCGAAGTTACGTTTGGTGGGATGGAGTTGAACAAGATATTGAGGGTTATGTTCTAGAATGTGAAGTATGTGGCAAGATGAGTAATAAATCTTGTTCATCAGTTCAAAAGCCCTGGCCAAAGTCATCATATTTTTTTGAAAGAATTCACCTGGATTTTTTTACTTTAAAAACAATAATTTTCTGATACTCACAGATAGTTTTTCTAAATGGATAGATGTCAAAATTATGAATACAATTAACGCCCAAAATCTAATAATACAACTGAGGAATATATTTTCCTATTTTGGTTAACCAAGTACAATTGTTTCAGATAATGGCCCACCGTATAACTCCAAGGCTTTTGTTTCAGTAACGATATAAAATGTTTAAAAAGTCCAGCGTATCATCCGCAATCAAATGGACTTGCAGAACGAGCAGTTAAACCACAAAGTCAGGTCTTAAAAAGATGTTGGAAGGTAATAGTGATAGTAGTTTACCGATTCAAACTCTGCTTGACCGTTTCCTCCTAAAAAATCGAACAACACCAACTACTGTCAGTCCAAATTGTCCTATTGACCTAGTCTTCCAGTTCAAAACACAAACATTAATAGACAAAGTGAATCCAAAAGTTAAAAATATTAAAAATTAAGAAAAATAAAAAAACAGAATATAAATGAGGTAAATACTAATCGAAATGTTGATCATTGCAAGATATTTTTTTAAAAAAATGTATACTTTGTTCTATAGGAAAATCAAATTTTACTGATAAAGAAACTTTTGTAAAACCTTTTATAAAAAAACGAAAACGATCTGTTACATATGATTCTGAATATTTTATACCGAGAAGATCAGCCAGGATAAAAAGTAAACAAAATGTTACAGTAAACGTAACGTAATTACTTGTATTAATATAGTTCATGAATTTAATTGAATCGAATTTGAATGTAACTGAAACTAATTTAAATTTAATTAAATACTTAAAATCTAAAGTTGGGGGAAGTGATGTGTATCCACACTTTCCCACTACACTGTAGTGAGAGTATTATAAGTTAAGGTAGAGTAAAATTAGCAATTAGGTTATTATGTAAGAATAATGGAATAAAGTTTTTAGTCTTAAGCTGAACAGTGCACTTGTTGTTTCCTTTCCTACTCTCTTGTGGTCATATACATTAGTAACTATCAACCATTTCTTTTTTCTATATCCCTCTTAAGCTTTTGAACCGATTGATCATCTTCACATAACACTACCACTTTCCCATTATTTCTATTTTTACTTTGGACACATAAATGCCTTTTGTATCAATTTTATCCATCATTGCTTTTCTTGTGGTGTTTGCATCCTGAGAACCCGCTTTTGGTTTCAGAACTACTAATGGATCATGATTTTTTATTTCTTTTAATTTTGCAGCATACCATGGTTTCACAATTTTTTCTACGGAGAATGGTCTCCCTAATTTTTTTTATTTTCATTTGCAACATGTTGCTGATATTTATTTACATTTTGAATCGATTCTTTCATTTCTTCTTTTTTGACACTTTGATTTTTTAACTCATTATTTATCTCTCTTAAGTTGGCCGTTGGCGAAAAATTTCGATTTTCTCCTACTCGTTTCCTTCGATGTTCGTCGTGTATGGGCATGCTGGCGAGTAATTCTCACTTTTTCTGCGTATATCACTGGTTTCACATCGCGGAAGAAAAACATTGGCTACGGTCAGCCAGGATTTTATTGAAGAATTTATAAAATTATCGCGGTGTATACACTTTGAAGAATCAACAAGAAATGAATTTTTGCCAAATATGTTCGTCGTCTATGGGCTAAAGCGAACGAACATGTTCGGCGAGCATGTTCGTCGTTTATGGCCAGCTTTAAGCTGGCTTTAGAATTTCGGTGTTATCGTCGGTGTTCGTTGTTCGTTGTTGTTCGTACGCCGAATAACGAAAATGTTTATGATAAAGCCGAATAACGAACTAGGAACGAATGAAGAACTTGCAAATTTAAATTAGGTCAGAAATGTCGGTGTTCGTTGTTAGCCGAACAACGTGTATTTAAGTGCGAAAACTGTTTAAATGAAGATTGTTTTCCCATGTCGTGCAACTTGTAGGGACAATTTCGAAGTTTTTTATATCACTGAATGGCACAAGAAGCCTAGGTACATAAATAAAAAAATTTGTAAATAGGTTATAACTTTCTAATAAGAATAGTATACTGTATACCGTTCTCTCTTTTGCAATCAACCCTTCTTCCAACATGATCTCTTTTTCTTTTCATTTTTGTCCACTATTAAAAGTGCCACCACTGCCAACAATGTGCTGTTATTCATTTTGTTGTTAAGAACGAACTGAATAAAAAACGAATGAATGTAAATGCTTTCTTCGTTGTTGAGAGAAGAACGAACACCGAAAAAGGTACACCGAATGAAGAACGAAAGTCTAAAGCCAGCTTTTCACTTTTTTTACCACTTTTAAACTTTCATTTAATGATATTAGTTCATTTTTACAATCACTACATCCCAGGAAACATTTTTGTGAATGTTCACAAAACATTCACCAAAAAAGAAGACTATATATTCGATAAACATTCACTTTTAGTAAATCAAATCTGAAAATTCCCAAAAGGGGAATTTTTTCGGTATACAAATTGTAGATATTCGCTTTTCCTTCATTATAAGTGAATAAAGTGGACGCGCACAAGTAAAAGAAGGGTACATACCAACGGGATTTTCCAATATGAAAATAGTCGAGATTCAATTTCCCTTCATTATAAGTCAATAAAAGTGGACGCGCCCAAGTGATCCTGTCAAGAAGATTAATTGTGTGCATTCATTATTATTCATAATAAATGAGGGATATTGAATACTTTTTTGTTTCTCTTCTTTTTATTTCATTTCGAAAAATTATAACGGGATCTAGTCGCGACCAAAATTAAAGCAGAAGTTATGAAAAGATAAAATTCCTCAGTTCAATTCAAGTTTCTTTTACTACAGAAACAGACGTGGCAAAGTAATCGAAAAGCTGTGTTTTATTATATTAAAAATCTAAACAATTTAATTAAAAATATATTAAAGTGTTATTCCTAAAAACCGACAACTATTAATCACATTTGCATTTTTAATGAATCCATTTCATGAGTTAGCTGTCCAGCAACATTTCCTCTCCGAACTAAATCATAAATGTTTACAAGCATCTTTGAATCTGAATTCTTTTCTTAATCGAATTTGAACAATCTAATTGGGTAACTTAACCACGTTTATGAATCATTTTAATGATTCAAAAAAGACCCATAAACTGTGGACTAAAATGAATATATAAGCGTCTAATTTACATTCACCTATTCCAGGATTTATTCATCATTTATGGATCATTTTAAATGATTCAAAAAGGACTCATAAATTGTGGACAGAAATGAACATTATAACATTCTATTTACTTGCACATATTCCGGGATTTATTCATCATTTATGAATCATTTAAATGATTCAAAAACGTGGTTACCCTACCCAATAAGATTGTTTAAATTTGATTTAGAAAAGAATTCCGATTCGAATGTTTCGTTCACTTTTGTGAACTATTTATGATTTAGTTCTGAAGGGAAATGTTTGCTGGGATAGTACACAGGTCACGCATTTGTATTCAGAAATTAACGATAATTAAATCATAAAACTGAAGAATTTTCCGAAACAGAATTCACTTATGATGCAAATTGACTCCTTTTACCTGGACTAAAAATCCTTCATTTGAATGATTCATTTAATTCATTATTTCATGAACCTTTTCTGAATCTTAAAAATTATTCTTATATGATTCATTAATGTAAAGGTATATATACTTAGAAGAAAAGGTTCAGGTATTAATCACTTAAATGAATATATGGAACTCCTATATACGTTCATTTAAATGATCGGTGTCTAAGAGCCCTTCAGATAAATGTTTGCTGGGCTCTTTGATTCAACTACATTCAAGAAGAATTTTTTCACCGACACAGCTTGCCGAAAAACACGACCGCTTGACCCGCTACACTGAATTGTTGCTAAATAACGAGTAGTTTTCTTGCAATCTTTTCAATCAAAGTTCATGTTTATTTTTATTTTGACCACTGATATACAATGACAAACCACTTCCTGATTAATCTTCGTTAGATTTCAATATTATTATCACTCTACTTTTGCAATTAATAATCAATTTTCGGGAACCCGAGCCGACAAGAATGCTGTGTATCTCGTTTGACTCACTTACTGCTGACTGGCTGGTAATATTCTTAACAGTTAACGGATTTTATTCCTTTAGTTCGAGTATGTTCGTTTCATTGGTTTCAAAGGGGAAGTAAGCAGTGTGGGTCACACTCCACCTCTTTTATTAATTTATATATTTATTCATTTGTTTGTTTGTGTTTATTAATTAATTTATTCAAGTTTTTAAATGAAGTCCTTGAACGAAGTAAACATATATTTCTTTCTAAACACATTTATTGAAGAGTTAATTGTAAACACACCTTTGTTTGCTAAGGTGTCGTGAATAAAACTTCAAAACTACCATTTAAGATAGGCTTTATACTTTAAAATACCTTGTGAAAATATAACAATCATACAGGTATGTATATATGTATTTAATTTAAAAAAACAATTATAAGCCATAAGACACGTGGCCAGAAGGTCTTCCCTCAAGTTGAAACATAACCACCCCTTACAACAGAAGCTTTCATCCTTTCAACAAGAAAATTAACAATGTAATCGTCCTGTAATGGGAAGAAAGAACCATATTAACAGTCAAAACAAAATCTGGATAAAAGGGAAATTCAATCTGCCAAAAAGATTACAGACCAATTACCCGGCCAGAGATTTAGTTTTTCTACATCGTGCATATACCACTAAATACTGAAGGTATAGTGTTTCGGGGTTCCACAAAACATATTCGAACCGAAACTTCACTTCGTCCGTCTTGTGTTGAGTAATACTTATTTACTAAATTCAGATTCCTATCTTCTATCTCCTGCTATACTGTTTTATCTTTGTCACATTTCCTCAAAGATATTTTCGCTTGTCCTTCATTGGTAGTCTGCTTCTGGTGGTGGCCAAATAGCTTCGTCCCCTTTCGAATGGAGTGACAGAATACAATTTAGTCCTCAGAAGTCATATAATATCGACTTGTCAATGCCCGTTGTCGCTGAGCCGAAGGGGTGCTCGTTTAATAGCTCAAATGAATTTAATAGAGCAAATCTTTTTGATATCAAAACACAATGAAAAACTCCATATATAACCTACCGTATATTCCTATGAATAGATAAAGCATGAGGCTGTTCAATGTAAGTACCATTTAAAGGGTGACAATCAGGCACCCGTTGAGGGTGAAAATTGAGTACACATGCGAGGATTATAAGAGTGCTTCCAATACATAAGACGAGAGAAGTTCCCTCGGGGATATTGTCTAGCATGATGTTGTCAGTTTGAACCTTTTGGATTCAGATGGGGTCCTTTTTCATTGTAAAGCTTATTTTTGCTGGCGAAATAAATCGATCCTAATAGTGCACTTCATTCTTCTATAACAATTACAGGGGTGGCCAAGACGGGCATTGAGACAAGTATGTAGATATGTTGTTGAAATTAAATGTTCATTTGGTGGTCAATTATTGTGGCATATGCTGCAAAACAGGAGAGTCAGTTTGTTGATACTCTATATAATGCAACATAAAAATAAAATATTTCGTGTAGAGAAAGAATAACTCTGCGATTGATAGTAGAAGTAGCGATAAATTCTTTTGAAAGAAACAAATAAATAACTTTTCTTGCTCGCCCTTAGTTATTTTCTAATAATTGAATTGCTCTGATACGCCACCGATGGTATGGCAGGCAGCAGGGCGGGCTGAATGGGGCATACTTAATAATATTACATAATCAATTTGAGTACATTTGGCTGTCTGATATTATTTTTTCACTTGTTCCTTTAAGAACTCCCCATTATTTTTTGTTACCGAAATTAATTTTGCATGTCAGTAACAGTAACAAATAATACAAACATTCCATTAAAAGGACGCATGGGTCCTATTCAACTTACATCGACATCAAGATCTTATAGTAGAAGATATAGGGTAATGCAATAAGGACTTCCCTGATTTCATAAATGTAAAAATACTGTATTTATTGGGTCCTACAATTCTACAAAATACAATAACAGAAGAATAGTACGTGCTACTAAACATTTAGAAAATTTTCTAACGGATAATATTTGTCTGCATACATAAATGGAAAGTAAACTTTGCACAATTACAACTTCGCTGGGTAGAATATTTTCCTTCATTAGAAATCCAATATCATGGATTCTGCGACTCTTTCGAAAAGGTATATGCCGGTACGTTCTTTTTTCCATACAATTGTCTAACATGTTTGCAAATTTGCCACGTACCTTTTCTCGTTCATTACTGTCAGTAATGGTTTGGATTTGGATACAATCCGCACCGTCTGCGATAATTTTGAAAATGGAGTCAGAGGTTGACTGAATCGTGCTTGGAAGTGCGTACTTTGGACCGAGCGAAAGTAAGTATTGGATATCGTCTGGTTTTGTAACACTGGTTTTATTGACAAACCACTTTTTATTTAGATGCATGCCACATTTCTTTTTTATTCTCTCTTTTAGCAACGTTAGTTTTTGTCGTGTGTTTGTTTTAGTTTTTCTTTTCTATTGACAGTCAGCTTTACCAATAATCAAATTTAGCAAGGACTTAAATATTCCAGTAACATTAACCTTAATTGTATTGATTCCAAATAATGTACTATTCATGGAATGTTTAATTTTTTGAAGGCATATTTGATTCATTATTTAGAGTTTACTTAAATATTAAGGTCGTACTATTTATAGTTAATTAGTAAGAGTCCTTACCATTATGGTCATTTTCTGAAAGGTAAGGCCCTGTATATTTCTGTTCGTGGTGACGAAAGCTTAAGTGCTTTTGGTCTGTCATAGTCGATGCTATATAACTTTCGATGCCTGTTAAATTTTTTACGTGGAGGTTAGGTTTTTATGTTTTGCAGAAATAAATAGATTCAGAATTTTGCAGTGGAAATTGTACTGTTTTTCGAAAAGATACTAATAAAGAATGATTTTAAATATCCTGTTGACATAATTCTTCTAAGTGTGCTGTTGTGTTTGTGATGTAGAAAGCCATTTTGTTGTTCGTTAAACCAGGATGGTTTATGTTTGCAGTGGCGATTCCTCTCAGTTAGCAGGTTTATCGCCGCTAAACCAAGAATTTGAATGAATAAATTATATAGTGTAATTTTGAAATAATGATAATGATTAGGTTATTGCAATAATCAATACCATAAATAGAAAAAAACTACCCACCTACCTACCTTTTTTCAAATCATATTTTCCTGCGCACAACACAAAACACCTATCTTCCTATCTGCCTCAGCGTTACAATATGCGATACCAAAACCAAATTCCCTACAAAGAGCATTGATATAATAATAAAAAATAGATACCTACCTAACCTATCCACATTGTTTTAACACAGTACACAACACAAACCTCTAATACAACACAACGGCGTATACAGGGGGGGGGGGTCACGGGGTCATGTCCCCCCCCGAGAACTCAAGATTATTTTGTTGATCTGAAATAATTATTTAGTAACCACATAGAAAAAAAAATGAAAGTTGGTTACTTAGAAAGCTAGTAGGATTTTTGATTGTTAATTTAGAATTCAATAGAGAATTTGAATGTTGGTAACTTCAATTCAATAAGAAATTTAACACAACAACAAACTTCTCATATGATAATACATTCAAATCTTAAAATATATGCATAGGCTAGTTTCCGTTTTGAGATGACAGCCAAAACCTGTTAAACCAGACAGAAATCAAAGTGCGGAGTTGTTACCAAATTTTCACTCAGTAAAGTAAAAACTAATAGGATTTTCAAAAAAAAGAACATTTTTTTTTCTGAAAATAAAATCTTTAAACACATTATAGATTACATACAGAAATTGTTTTGTTTGATTTCTGTATGACAAATTATTTTTAAAAACAAAAAAGTGATAACTTTCGATTTATAGTTATTCTAGCCAAAAAATATTAATGTTAACGATAAAAGACATAAATATATAAGACTATGATGAAAACCTATTACGAAAGGATTTTGTTTGCACTTATTCAATATTTACGATCGAAAAATATTGTTATTGATTTGGATGTGGATTACTTTTACAAAGTAACCTATGAATTCCATAATGCGAAAGCCAATAGCTATGGTAAAGGAGATTTTTTGGAACTCCTTGCGGTGAACCGTTTGACCAGTCGGATGGAATTATTGACGAAAAGCGACTAGGCTCGTAGAATTTAACAATTTTGTCCATTATTTTTATCAGAAAGGCTTACTGGTAAGAAAGATAAAAAGATTAGGTATATTTGATGTACATATTTATTTTGGAAGGTGCCTTTCACTTTTCCATCGGTGGCAGTCTTAGTGACATACATTTTTTCCAAATCAGAGGCATATCGAAATCACTCGTGAACTTTGTTCACACTATTCTTGAAACGCAACGAAAAAGAATCTTTGTATTCAATTATAATACGAATATGTAATGTATTTTCATCAGCGGGAGATAAATTGGCTAGGAGCATACCAGCTCATCTGCAAAATTTGGTCGGAGGAATGTATGCCCGATGAATGGAACCTCGGTATAGTGTGCCCCATCCATAAAAATGGAGATGATCTGAAATGTACCAACTACAGAGGAATTAGTCTCCTAAACGTCGCTTATAAAATCTTGTCGGCCATCCTGTGTGACCGCTTAAAACCTTTTTTCAACGATCTGATCGGCCCCTATCAGTGCGGTTTTAGGCCAGGCAGGTCAACCGTCGATCAAATGTTCACACTCCGACAGATTTTAGAAAAATCCCGAGAATTTCAGATCGATACACACCACTTGTATCAAGGGACGAATTATACAAAACCATGTCGAGTCTCGGCATCCCTGCCAAACTCGTCTGCCTGTGCAGGATGACGATGGAGAAATCTCGCTGCTCCCTCAAAATTGGTAAGAAGACCACCGATTCCTTTGATGTTGAGAAAGGATTGAGGCAATGCGACTCGTTATCATGCAACCTATTCAACATCGTTCTTGAAGCCATTGTACGCAACGCACATATCAACACCAGCGGTACAATCTATCAAAAGTTCGTTCAATTGCTTGCATATGCGAATGACAAAGACATTGTCGGCAGAACGAAGCGAGCTGTGGCAGGGGCATTTGCGAGCATTGAATCGGAGGCGGCTAGAATGGGATTGGCGGTTAATGAGGACAAGGCGAAGTATATGCTGTCATCGAGAGAGGAATCTCAACATCGTCAACTCGGGCAAAATATCACGATGGACAGATATAACTTCGAAGTTGTCAAGGACTTTGTCTACCTGGGCTCCACTATTACATCGCAGAATGACATCAGTGCAGAGATCAAGCGAAGAATTACTCTTGCCAACCGCTGTTTCTTCGGTGTTCGGTCTAAGAAGGCATTCAAGTAGTAAGGCCCTCTCTCAGACAACCAGGGAGACTTTATACAAAACCCTAATCATCCCGGTCCTGCTTTATGGGTCAGAAGCATGGACACTGAAAGATTCGGATAAAAATCTGCTAGGGTGCTTTGAGAGGAAGATTCTTCGTGTGATTTTCGGTCCGGTGTGTATCGAAGGAGTATGGGGGAGAAGATTCAACGACGAGCTATACGGGCTATACAGCGACGTTGACCTGGTCAAAAAGCTGAAAATACAGCGGCTGAGATGGCTGGGGCACGTGGAGCGTATGGACAGCAACGCACCTGCCCGACGAGTCTTCGAATCCAACCCCGATGGGGTACGCAGCAGAAGAAGAACCCGTAACAGGTGGTGCAATCAAGTGAATGACGACATCAAAGCACTCGGTGTGCGCAACTGGAAGCGGCTAGCTAGGGACAGAGCTGGCTGGAGGGGCTTGTTAGTTGAAGCCGAAGCCCATCCTGGGCTGTGAGCGCCATCAAAAGTAAAGTAAGTAAGTAATGTATTTTAGTTTTTCCACTATTGTAAAAAGAGCAATTTACACAAGTGGTCATTTTTGAAAATCAGAGCTATTGTTTTCATTTTCAGTAGTGAATATTTATATCTATTTACTAAAATTAAGAAACAGAAAACAGTGCACAGTACCTATGATATTTTACTAATTTTTCCTGCAACTTCAATTCGCTGAAATAAAAACTTTGATAGGATTAAAATAAATTCTGAATAAAATTCAAAACAAATGATCAAGCGGATCCAAAAAATTTTGTTTCTCAGTATTTTCACAGCTAGCTTAACTGATTGTCTTTGGTCAGGCAACTGGAGATAGCTGTATGCTGTTGCTGAGGCCCTCCGAAATAAAAAATGTAACAGTCAGGAATAAAAACGAATAGCGTGTTCACTGGTCCAGCTAATGAAGGTTCTTTCGACTCAGTTGCTTATTTTAATTTTCTTTGGAACCGAAAATGAGGTAATTTTGCAAATACCAAAAAAGTGTTTTCGTCTTAAATTTGTTAATTTTTTTGTAAAGGTAGGTAGCTCATTTAATTTTGAATAGGCTTTGGCAGTTCGAAATATATATTTTCAACGAAATTGCCTAAATTGGCTTAGTGAAAATGTAGTTTTCGATGACTTTGGCGCATAAATCAGGCTGAATTTGACCGATGGCATCGATTATGTTGTCTTTGAGGGTCGAGCTGGTTTGCAACTTATTCGCATAGACTGCGACTTAAAAAAGCCCCACAAGAAAAAGTCCAAAGGGGTCAAATCACACGATCTTGGTGGCCAATTCACGTTGCCTCGGCGCGAGATAACCACACCATGAAACCGCTCGTGCAGAATATCGATTGTGTATTAAGCTGTGTGGCACGTAGCGTCATCCTGTTGAAACCATATATCTTCAGTGTCCTTATCATCCAATTTAGGCCACAAGAAGTTGGTGATCATCGACCTTTAGAGATCGCCGTTGACGGTGATGGCCTGGCCAGCATCATTTTCGAAGAAATACGGACCGATGACGCCTCCAGGCATCCAACCCAAAATCCACACAAAACAGTTACTTTATTTGGATGCATTGGCACCTCGTAAATCTCGCGTTGATTAGTGTCGTCCCAAGTCCGGCAATTTTGCTTACTCACGTACCCATTCATCCAAAGACGGGCCTCATCGCTAAAGATGATTTTTCGACCAAAATTGGGATAAACTTCTAACTGCTCTAAAACATCATTTGCACGTGTTGCTCGACGCTGTAACTCACCATGATGATTTGTCTGTAGTGAATGATTAAAAGACGATATTTTGACCGAAAGTAAAAGAAACAATATGGCCGCCACGAGCTGCCAAAATCAATCCGTCCCTATTGGAAAACCCTTTAGTATAGTTAATTATGATTTTTTCGCTTTTATTTTATATAGCTACGCACAGTAAAATATAAAAAAAAAAATATAAGGCACTTGACTTTTAACAAATATTAGTTTGTGTTATTTTTTTTTGCATGACCCCCCCCAAGAACTAAAGCTGTATACGCCTCTGATACAACAAGTCTTCCTTGGAAGCTTACAACATCCGCGCTACCATACAATGCTTAATAATATCTATTCAAAATGCAAATACAAACACAAATACCATACAATCTATAACACAATAGCGGTTTACTACACACGCCCTAAGCAAAGCCCAGCTAAATAAAGGAAAGCGTAAGCGTAAGTATGATGCGATAAAGCACGATACATCAGGTATGCAAGCAGCTCCAGGTACCTACTTACTTCCAAAAAAAGTGCTCAATTGGCAAAGCGCGATGTAGCTCTGCAATTTTGATATGTTGTTGGGGTATGTTAGAGTAGTCTGTATCTAAGTTTGCAACTTCGAAAAACCTGTGCTCGCTACAGGAAAAATCTAACAGTGAAAAAAACGCTAAGTTCATCCCATTTTTCCGACGTTTTCCTTTATAACTTTGGAAATATGCGACTAAGGAAAAAACCGTCCACTATAAACTTGTTTGTTATAAAATTTTCTACAAGACCACATCAGTTTTAAATAAATGCATGTTATATTTGACTTGCTATCTAACCAAGAATTAAAAAAAAAAATTCAGAAAAACTAAGTAGTTTTGAAGCAATCAAAAAATAGGTCAAAAATTGTCCAATTGTGCTAAAAATTTGTAATAAAATATTCTAGAGTATAAAAGATATAAATATTATAACTATATTTTATGATAGCTAAGGGTTCCAAGTACGTGTACAAAAATCAGTGCCAACTTAAGTGTCCTACTTTGACCACAACAGTGATGCAAACATTGCGTGTTGCACTTAATTAACATCATGTTTCTTTCTATAACTTTTTGACCGATTTGGATCGAATTTTCAAATATCGTCTTGTAATACTCTAGACTATTTGATTCCAAATTTTAAGCAGAATTGGTTAATTTTTGACTTATTTTTTGATTGATTCAAAATTACTTAGTTTATTATAGTAAAATAGATCATAGTAAAATAATTGTCAATTCATTTTGGCATAAAGTCGCTAGAAGTATCTTTTATCGGCTGACCGCTAACGTGAAATTTGTGTACATAGCTTTGAACGTGAACTAAATTGTTTAAAGATAGGGACATACATACCTTCATACATTAATGTTGGTAGGAAAGGTTAAATTTAAGATTTTTTGCGACGCAAAATCATATAAATATAGGATGTAGATATTTATATTTATATAATTGTTATATAATTGTTATAGAAAGTGACGATTTTTATGATAAAGTCATCGAAAATGTTGTTTCCGTTGAACGACGAAGCGAATTTATGTATCGATGAATTTTTAAACTTTTATTTTATATTATTTATTAATGTTTTTTATTAATTGTCGTTATCAATAAAATTAAAAAAAAAATATGATTTTTTTTTATTTTAACCTTCCCTAGACCACGTAGCTAAACCAATACTAAGGACCAGGAATCGCCACTGTATGTTTGGTGGAAATTAATTCGCCGTGCCCGCCGATAATTATACTTATTTATATAATGTTTACACATTAAAACATTACAAACTCACAATTATTACATTTATATTGCACTCAAATTAAACATTTTTTGTTCACATGAACAGAGATCAAATCACTAGCAACTTTAACTGAAAAGTAACGATCTGCAAATACAATTTTTTTTACATATATATGGGTGTCGACAGTACTTTTGCTATTAGGAGGGTTCACACTCATCAACAAGTTCATCAACTCGTGTCGAAACGTCACATAATTTGTAATATGAACACAAGTTGAACGACTGTCGGAAGTTTTTCAAATTTGTTGATATTTTGCTCGACCGCTGTAGCTGTAGTTGAACAGCTGATATGTCTGAAAATTTGGATTTTTGTGTTTCTTTTTAATTCTTTATGTGAGATTCATAGAAAATGGGTTGAAATAGAAGTAAACCTACAAAAGGAAGGGAGAAAATATGAATTTCCTTCGCTGAAAGTGACGCAAAAAGTTTTATCTACGCCGTGTTTGCTTTTTGAAAATTTATTTTCAAATGAAGTTGATGAGGCGGTCGTTGAATGTGAACGCTAGGAAAACGACTAAGGTTGATCGACTTGTCGATGAGTGTGAACCCCCCTATTCTACTTTTTAGTTTAATGAATAAATACCGAAGGTATACCGACAAGTGAAGAGACAAAAGCAGTATCGGTATGCTTTCGGTACGGTAAAAAAAAACAGCTTACCGATAGCGTACCGACAAGTCAGGGAGTGGCGTAAGAGAGGTTAGAAACCCCCAAGAACCAGCCGACGTGTTGTTATCTGCGGCCAACTGGATCGTCTAAAACGATTCCTGGAATCAATCGATGACACTTGCATTTCAACAAATTGAACTGCGAATTTCTCTCTGGATACTTACTACACGTCATTTGATGATATTCAGGGAAAAATAGAAGACATTGATGCAGAAGAATCAAAGGATCCAGATGGTCCTCGTTCCAAATACGGGGAGCTTTACTACAATGTTCATCCACAGTTGAGCGTGCATCTTAAAGCTCTAAAAGCAGTCTCCGAAAAGGTTAAATCGTTTCAAAACCCACCTACAAATTACAAATTACCCTCACCACAACTTCATTTCTTTTCAGTTGATATCACAAAATGATTGCATTTCTACGAAACCTTCAAATCCCTTACCATTCCAATCCCCCATTGAGTAAAACTGCTATGTTTCAATATCTCAAGTCGTCACTCACAAGCAATGCCTTGCGAGCTATTGAAACCATTGAAATCAGTGATGAAAACTACGACATTGCATTGGAACTCCTTATTAATCGCTACCACAACAAAAGGATCATATATGTACCGAACAGAGATTAAAATGAGCATGTTCGAATCAGTTCGAACATTTCCATTTTTGTCAATATGATCGTACATACTCGATCGCTGTCTCTATTCTTTTAAGACCGCTTTCACACAAGGAAACTGAGTCTCCAGAAACTACTTAGTTTTGTTGGCGAGAAGGGTGAGAGGGGAGATTTTTTGTTTCCCTTACGCCCTTCTCGCCTAAAAGCTCCCAGTTGCCGGCAACTCAGTTTCCTTGTGTGAAAGCAGTCTAAGTCATTTAGTTCTCCAGTAAAAATACTCATAGGTCAATGCAAGCAAGCTGATCGAGTTCATGAACTTCCATACATAAACCAAAATTGATCATGAACAGTTGCATCAACTTTCGAGTACTCGAAACCAAGTGGGTATACTCGAAAGAAAGTGGGTGATCGTGAACATCACTATTCATGGACAACCAAGTGCAAGTATTATTCGATGGATGGATCGGTCATCGGTCGTTGTTCGTGCTAGGGTAAGTAGATTCAAGGTTTTTATTTTTATTTGTTTATTGCTTTAGGGTCGGTGCTCGGTTGTTTAAATTGCCAAGAAATTGGCAAGAAATTTGCAACTACGCGGTGTTCGGGTATTTGTTTTAAAAAAAGGATTAGTTCTTTTGTTTGTACATTATGTAAAAAACGCCTTTACACAAATTAACATACATACGTTAAATATGCTTAGGTATTATGAATGAATGATTTAAATTCGTTAAAAATTTAGTATGGCGTATGTAGGTCAGGTACATATACATATATATATTTTTGTCTATTTTTTTTTTTAAGAAATGGGTTGGATTTTACAAGAAAAAATGTTTTCATTTTCTGTTTATAAAATACACTTATATAATGCAGCGTTTAAAAAAAAAGAATTATTTTTAAATGTTAAAAACTAATTAAAAAAATATAACGGGATGCAAATTTGAAAAAGTAACGGACATCGCCCTTGCAAAATTCCTTGCCCAACATTTTGGGGTTCTTAATTTTCCAATATCATTGATACTTTTCGAGGTCTGCAACTTTAATAGAAAAAAAAAGGAGCGATTTTCAGCTTCATATTATATAACCACATGATCATCAATATCCGCGACTAATGCCTTTATGTACGTGGTTTGATACAAACTCACAATTATTACATTTATATTGCACTCAAATTAAACATTTTTTGTTCACATCAAATCACTAGCAACTTTAACTGAAAAGTAACGATCTGCAAACACAATTTTTTTTCAATAAATGGGTGTCTCCAGTACTTTTGCTATTAGGGTGGTTCACACTCATCAACAAGTTCATCAACTCGTGTCGAAACGTAACATAATTTGTAATATGAACACAAGTTGAACGACTGTCGGAAGTTTTTTCAAATTTGTTGATATTTTGCTCGGTCGAACGACCTATGTAGCTAATGTGAACACTAGTTGAACAGCTGATATGTCTGAAGATTTGGATTTTTGTATTTCTTTTAAATTTTGTATGTGATATTCATACAAAATGGGTTGAAATAGAAGTAAACCCACAAAAGAAAGGGAGAAAATATGAATTTCCTTCGCTGAAAGTGACGCAAAAAGTTACATCTACGCTGAGTTTGCTTTTTGAAAATTTATTTTTAAATGAAGTTGATGAGGCGGTCGTTGAACGTGAACGCTAGGAAAACGACTGAGGTTGATCGACTTGTCGATGAGTGTGAACCCCCCTATTCTACTTTTGAGTTTAAAGAATAAATACCGAAAGTATACCGACAAGTGAAGAGACAAAGGCAGTATCGGTATGCTTTCGATAGGGTAAGAAAAACTGCTTACCGATAGCGTACCAACAAGTCAGAAAGTGGCCTAAGAGAGGTAAGAAACCCTAAACTGGATCGTCTACAACGATTCCTGGAATCAATCGATGACACTTGTATTTCAACAAATTGAACTGCGAATTTCTCTCTGGATACTTACTACACGTCATTTGATGATATCCAGGGAAAAATATAAGACATTGATGCAGAAGAATCAAAGGATCCAGATGGTCCTCGTTCCAAATACGGGGAGCTTTACTACAACGTTCATCCACAGTTGAGCGTGCATCTTAAAGCTCTAAAGGCAGTCTCCGAAAAGGTTAAATCGTTTCAAAACCCACCTACAAATTACAAACTACCCTCACTACAACTTCATTTCTTTTCAGTTGATATCACAAAATAATTGCATTTCTACGAAACCTTTAAATCCCTTACCATTCCAATCCCCCATTGAGTAAAACTGCTATGTTTCAATATCTCAAGTCGTCACTCACAAGCAATGCCTTGCGAGCTATTGAAACCATTGAAATCAGTGATGAAAACTACGACATTGCATTAGAACTCCTTATTAATCGCTACCACAACAAAAGGATCATATATGTACCGAACAGAGATTAAAATGAGCGTGTTCGAATCAGTTCGAACATTTCCATTTTTGTCTATATGATCGTACATACTCGATCGCTGTCTCTATTCTTTTAAGACCGCTTTCACACAAGGAAACTGAGTCTCCAGAAACTACTTAATTTGTTGGCGAGCAGGGAGAGAGGCGAGATTTTTTGTTTCCCTTACGCCCTTCTCGTCTAAAAACTCCCAGTTGCTGGCAACTCAGTTTCATTGTTTGAAAGCAGTCTAAGTCATTTAGTTCTCCATTAAAAATACTCGCAAGTCAATGCAAGCAAGCTGTTCGAGTTCGTGAACTTCCATACATAAACCAAAATTGATCATGAACAGTTGCATCAACTTTCGAGTACTCGAAACCAAGTGGGTATACTCGAAAGAAAGTGGATGATCGTGAAAATCACTATTCATGGACAACCAAGTGCAAGTGTTATTCGATGGATGGTCGTAGATCGGTCATCGGGCGTTGTTCGTGCTAGGGTAAGTAGATTCAAGGTATTTATTTTTATTTGTTTATTGCTTTAGGGTCGGTGCTCGGTGGTTTAAATTGGCAAGAAATTGGCAAGAAATTTGCAACTACGCGGTGTTCGGGCATTTGGTTTAAAAAAGGATTAGTTCTTTTGTTTGTACATTATGTAAAAAACGCCTTTACACAAATAAACATACATACGTTAAATATGCTTAGGTATTATGAATGAATGATTTAAATTCGTTAAAAATTTAGTATGGCGTATGTAGGTCAGGTACATATACATATATACATATATATTTTTGATTTTTTTTTAAGAAATGGGTTGGATTTTACAAAAAAAATTGTTTCATTTTCTGTTTATATAGTATAGAAAAGATTTATGAATGGATGAATAGGAAATAGATTGGTAGAAAATACAATTATATAATGCAGCTGAAGATCGCTGTATCCGAGTTTTTTTTTTTCTTTTAAAGTTGCAGACCTCGAAAAGTATCAATGATATTGGAAAATTTCAAATACCAAAACGTTGTGCAAATAATTTTCCAGGGGCGATGTCCGTTACTTTTTCAAATTTGCATCCCGTTATATTTTTTTTAATTAGTTTTTAACATTTTAAAATTAACTTTTTTTTAATTTCAATCATAAAATTCGAACGGCATTTTTTTGCAAAAAAAAAACCTGCCGACTGGCCTTTTTGTTTATTTTTTAGTTGCTAGACAAAATAAAATCGCCTCTAGAGCTTGGAAAACTAAACCTTCGTGTGTAGTTTTTTTACGTAGCATTCCTTGATCCGAAGTTATAAGGACTTAAAGTTGTTTTGTTCTTTGTTTATGTTTAATTGTTAAAAAGGTTTAAAAAAAAACTAAGGAACATCGCCTCTAGAAAAAGGTCTATTCATTTTTTAAACCGTTAGTTTGGTCTTTCTGCACGTTTTAAAAAAAAAGGAATTATTTTTAAATGTTAAAAACTAATTTAAAAAATATAACGGGGTGCAAATTTGAAAAAGCCTGCAAAATTTCTTGCGCAACATTTTGGGGTTCTTAATTTTCCAATATCATTGATACTTTTCGAGGTCTGCAACTTTAAAAGAAAAAAAAAAGCAGCGATCTTCAGCTTCATATTATTGATCATCAATATCCGCGACCAATGCCTTTATGTATAAAACACATACACAACAGAAATTTTTGGGATATTGTGGTTTTTGGACATACGTTTAAAAAGGATACCTGCCTCCTTTTGTTTGTACGTATGTGGGGGATTCTTAAACAAATAAATTTATATCGCAAGAATATATATGCTCCAATGGTGGTTTGAAAATAAAAACAACTTCAAAAACCTTCATCAAGCGAATTTAATTATCAGCTGTATCCCTGCAACATCAGCAGCATCGGAGCGAGCTTTTTCGCAATCTGGAAATAGATAGATATTTTCAATAAATTTTTTTTACAAAAACATGATTCTGCTGGTTTTCAAAATAAAATTTGACAATAACTTGTTTGAAGTTGCCTGTCAGGTTCAAAAAATGTAAGGTAACAGCAAAGCTAAGCGAGTTTTAACTAAATTCGTTTATTATATGACTTCAATATTAATTATTAAGAAATTGTAGAGGTTTTGGTGATTTAAGCCATTCAAGAAATTGAGAAATGTTGATCGATCTAGTATTTCGCTTCCTATATATTTTTTGCGGTATCCTTTAAAGTTGGGGCACACACCAACAAAGTGGTACGTGTTTTCTGTAGCATCTAAGTTACATAAACTGAATAAACCTACAGTATCATTACGAAAAACTCTCGCGTTTATATTTAGAAGTCCGCATCTTGCTTTGAAGACTAGATTTATCATGTCTCGTGGGTTACTTTCTTTAAATAGTTCGGGACTTCAGAATACAGGAGGTTGCAATATTCGTCATGGTATTGTGACAGGAGTGCCTTTCCTGCGAACTCAACCCAATATTTTTCGATTAGCTTTCTAAGTAGTATATTATGGGTACAATACCATTCTGAGCGTGGAGCTTCGAAACTGAAATCTATTTGAGTTTCTTGGAAAAGGCCTGACCATTCCTGGGCCCAATAAATATTTTTCTGTATAATAGATTCATAGAATACGTAGAAGACGATTGCGTGGCATTGACATTACTTTCCGTATGTAAGTGAGGTGATTTTTTAATGTTGTAAGGAAAGCCTTGGGAAGACCGCTTTCAATATGAATTGCGTAATTGGCGTTGAAGTTTTTCAATTCGAACGTACTCTTTGTATCCCCACACCTGCGCACAATAGTACATTATTGATTTTGTGGCTGCGTCGTGCACTTTATATTTGGCATAGTGTGTGACATATTTATTTCACACAAATTTCGACCATGTCGAGTTGATGGAGTTATTTTATGTAGCGAGGCGTTTTGCTTAGTCCTCAGACCAAGACGTATTGTAAGTGAAGATATCACCAAGATATTTATACTGGTTTGATGTTTTTATCTCACTATCATTGTAGTACCATTTTTTTCAGCTGCCGCCCTTCTACCGCCGTTTCTAAAAATTACAATTTCAGAATTGTCTAGGTTAATATCTAGGTTCCATTTATTACAGTACCTGCTGAAGCTGTCGATAATCATTTGCAGTACATTAGGTATATCAGAAAGGAGAACTATATCATCTACATACAAAAGGACGTTTATTTCCAAATTATTCAAGATGAAACCAGTTGGGAGTTCTTGTGAAGATCGTCTAGGAATAGTACAAAAAGCAAGGCACTCAGCACATCAACCCTGCTTGACTCCTTTGGTAGTCTGAAAGAATCTTGTTATACTTTTTCCATCCCAAACTGTCGCAGAAGTATCTTTGTACAGAGAGTTTATAAGGGAAACCATTTTTGATGAGACACCTAGCCTTAGCATTTTATTAAACAATGCATCCCGATTAATGTTGTCGAAAGCTGCAGACAAATCGACGAAGAAGACATAAAGCTTTTTTTTCTGACTGGAAAGGTTGTAAACTTTGTCAACTGTACTATACTGACTTCTGTATGCTGCCTGGTTTTCACAGCCGTATTTTTTAGAATCCGCTGAACAGATGAATAGTTTTGCACTGCATAAGGATTTATGTAGCCACTATACAACGTTGCATAAATTGTTATGCATAAAATATTTTTCAACCCATTATAGTTATAATGAGCTTGTGTCAAAATTAGTACCATAAAGGAGGAATCTAGTACGTTTTACTTTGAAAACTGACAAAGGAGACCCAGCTGTTTGTGTGCTGTGTGAAAAATCAATAGAAGTAATTCTGATGGTGATTAGATTCTTTTTGGTTTCTTATTCATTTCTTTTAATATTATTGTAAATATCTAGTTATTTTGTTGGTTTTTTTGTGTTCGCAAATAAAATTAAAAATATTTGAAACAAAAAATACGTCGTTTTTGATTTATTCCATGAATTGTTCCATTCACTCACATCGTGATGTTTTTGTTGAGGAGAAAAATAAAAGGGTGGTGCTTATTTTGTAATGCTTAAAATTCATTTGTTTTTTCCCATGAAAGTGATGTAGGTGAATCTTTGTATAATTTTATTTAAATCACGCATGCCGTCGAGCACTTGCAAAAGTTGTACGATTTGATGGAAAATCTTTAAATTTTGCACATTTATTAAGCAGCTTCTATAAAATAAAGTGTGCAAAAAAATATTCTTTATTTTTTTAAACAATATCCCAAGAAAAATGTACAGTAAATTAAAGAAAACAATATTATTAATTACTGTATTAAATTTTATAAAATATTTTGAAAGTGAGATTTTAACACCTCAAAGATTGCAAAAAAAAGCGCCCCTCTAACATCTATCTACATTATTGCTATGTGTTAAGTTTTGTCTTTGTAATATTTCAATAAGAAATAATTGAAACAAAGAAAATAGTTTAATGAAAAATTAATATTTAATTTAAAGAATTTAATGTTGCTCGTACAAAAGATTTTAAGGAAGTGACTTAAATATATAAGCTATAATGAAAGTTTTTTTTATTTTTTACAAAGATTGCTATACAAAAATGTATAACTCAACACTCCCACTCATTTTTATAATACTTTCATTACTAAAGAAAAATTAACAAACAATTAACAAACAAAACAAACAAATTAATAATGTTTAAAGTATTCCATTTAAACCCAATCTGATCATGTTTGATTTGAAAGTCGATGATGGTAACGGTTTTGTGAAACCATCTGCCAATTGATCTTCCGTTTTAATGTATTCCACATTTATGACTTTGTCTTCATTGAGATTACGAATGAAATGCAAACGTATATCAATATGTTTCGTTTTATGATGCATTTCAGGATTTCGAACTAAGCGTATTGCACTTTGATTATCAACAAATAACTTTGTTGCTTCAGATTGTTCATAACCAACATCTTTCAATAGTTGTCGCAACCAAACTGTCTCCTTTGCACCATCACAAGCTGCCATGTACTCAGCCTCTGTTGTAGATAAGGCTACAGATTTTTGCCTCTGACTTTTCCATGTAACAATACCTTGACCAATCTTGAACGCATAACCAGTTGTTGAACAACGTGATTCCAAATCTCTTGCATAATCGGCATCTGTGTATCCAGTTAGTATTATTTCTGCATTGTTTTCTTGACAATAAATTATACCATTTGATTTCGTATGATTAAGATATCGAAAGATTCTTTTAACAGCATTGACATGTTCCTGATTTGGATTTTGCATGAACCGACTTACTTCTCCCACTGCATATGAAATGTCAGGTCTTGTTACAGTTGCTGCATACATTAACGAACCACATGCTTGACGGTATGGAAAAATAATTTCACAACTTTCGTTCGACTTCGATAAAACTGTGCCAATGTCGAATGGTGTTGAAATTGACTTTGAGTCACTCATTCGAAATTTTTCAACAATCTTTTCAATATAAGCTTGGTTGGCGGATTCCGGAGCATCAAGACATATAACTTTTCGGAAAGATTGGTTTCGTAAGTTTTCATCGAATGAATCTCAAGCAAGCACCAGAATGGCAAACAATGAATTGCTGAATGTCGAAGGTAGTGGCTCTATCGAAATCGAAGCGTGGGTTTATGGTAAATGGCACACAAGACGTTTAGATGATGTTCGATATGTTCCAAAATCAAACGTGAACTTGTTTTCAATTGGATCGTTGATGAGCAAAGGTTTTGAAATTAATTTCGAAGACAACAATTGCGTCATTTCACAAGACGACGAAACTGTGGCAGTTGGCTACAAAGATGAGAACAATTTGGTGCGAATGATTTTTAGACATACGAAGCAATACTGTGTTGATTCTTGTTTGACTGCGAATGGCTTTGATGATAAATCAATGAATTCATTGCAACAATGGCATAGACGTTTGGGCCATATGAATACGAAAACCATCAAGAACATGGTCAAAGAAAATTTAGTGCTTGGGATAAATTTGTCTGATGAAAAGAACTTCTTTTGCAGGGAATGTCAGTTTGGGAAATTGTATCGAAGTTCGCATCCACTGAAAGAAAAACGTTCAATTGCTAAGGGTGAATGTGTCCATGTTGATTTATGTGGAAAAATGCAACAAATTGGTGTTGAGGGTGCTCAATATTTTATGTTGATTAAAGACGAATCAAAAGGACTTAGATTTGTTTATTCGATCACTCAAAAATCAGAAGTAGAGGGAAGATTCAAAGAATTCTTAGCCTACATTAAAAATTCTATGGATTATTCTGTGAAACGCATTCGATGTGATAATGGGACTGAATTCATTAATCGAAATTTAATGAAGTATCTTTCGGAGTGTGGAATAATCCTTGAACGAATTTCTCCTTACACACCAGAACAGAATGGCTACATTGAACGAGATAACAGAACGGTACAAGAATATGCAAGGACCATGTTATGTGAAAGTGGGTTATGTAAATCGTTGTGGCAAGAAGCAGTTCGAACAGCAGTTTATTTCTTGAATCGATCACCAAATTCAAGGAATCAAGCTATAACGCCGTATGAAAATTGGTTTGGTAAAAAACCACAACTTGGACACGTAAAGGTTTTTGGTACTGTTGGTTATGTACACATTCCAAAAACTTCTCGAAAAAAATGGGATGCGAAATCAAAGAAAGTTTATTTGGTTGGATATGAACCAACACAGAAGAATTTTCGACTGTACGATCCAGTGTCAAAGAAAATTATTATAAGTTGTGACGTAAGGTTCAATGAAAATTTCATCAAATGTGAGTACATCGAATTTTCAAATGACGAAAACAGAACTGATTTAAATGATGAGCCAGCTCAACAAGAATTAGTCGAAAACTTCAATCAAGAAGATTCAACAGATACCTCGGCAGAAATTGAATCAGTCGAAGAAGACATTGCAGAACATAAGCGAGATGACCGATTAAGATTGGATCCAAAGAAAACGAAATTCTTCGAAGCAAGCATGGTGGCGATGATTGATGAACCTTTAAGTTATGAGGATGCAATACAGTCAAGTTATTCAATGGAATGGAAGATTGCTATTGAAGATGAGATTAAATCATTGCATGAAAACAAAACGTTCGAGATCGTCAACAAACCCAAAAATTTCAATGTTATTGGAAACAAATGGGTCTTTAAGCTAAAGACAACACCAAGTAAAGAGCCTAAATTCAAAGCACGCCTGGTGGCTAAAGGTTATTCCCAACTTTTGGGAATAGATTACACTGAAACTTTCTCACCAGTTGTTCGGTATGATTCAGTGCGAAGTGTTCTGGCAATTGCAGCAATCGAAGACATGGTGATGGTACAATTTGATGTTAAAACTGCATTTCTTAATGGGGACTTAAAAGAAGAGATATACATGGATATTCCAAAAGGTATTGAACATGAAATTGGGCAGGTTTGTCGATTGAGGCGCAGCTTGTATGGTCTTAAACAAGCATCAAGAGCATGGAATTCAAAGTTCGTCGAATTTCTCAAAAGTTGCAGTTTAGTTCAATCAAGAGCAGATCCATGTGTGTTTTATGGTAAACGCAATGGTGAAAAGAAAGCTTTTAAGATCACTTTAGGCGACAGTAATTACTATGTTGGAATCGAAATAAGAAGAAACCGTGTTTTGAAAACAATAACAGTCAGTCAAAAAGCTTATATGTCTTGATGCTCCGGAATCCGCCAACCAAACATCTTTATAACTAGCTGACAAAATATCTGTCATTACCGAAAATGCCATAGATGACTTCCTCTCATGTTTGTCCCTTGTTTGACCTGATTTCTTCTGCTCCGGGCAGTCTTTTTTCCAGTGCCCCTCCTTACCACAAGAAAAACAAGTTGACACTGGCTTCTTCTTATGTTCGAAACCCTTCTTTTTCTTGTTATGTTGTTTCACATTGAAAGCTGCTGCCACGGAGTATGTCTCACTATCTTCCTTGTTCATCTGGTCTTCTTCTAATTGCAATTTTGCCAATAGTGTATCAATTGTCCGACAGTCTTTAATATTATACCAGACCGTTTTAAAATTCTTGAACTTAGAGCTCAAACCACTGATGATTCGGCACATCTTGAGATTCTCAGACAATTTTTCTTTGTGGTCTTCTATTTCAGCTGCCAACTGAGAAACCTTTGAAACGTACGACGCAACAGATTCTACATCATTCATTTTAATTGCAAAATATTCTTCATACAGTGTCATTATTCGTACATCGCTTTTCATATTGTGAATACTTTCCAATTTTTCCATAATTTCGTAAGCTGATTTGCAAGTTAAAACGTGATTCGCTTGTTCACCGTCCAAGGATGAAAAAAGAATAGCCATTGCTTGACCATCGTCCTTGACCCATGATTTGTATTCTTTTTCATTCTTTTTATCTGGTTTAACCACAGAACCGTTTGCAATTCCCATCAGATCTTTTCCACGCAGAATTGCGGTTACTTGAAACTTCCAAACTTTAAAATTGGACGCATTCAACCTATGAGATATATTTGCCAAGTTCTCGATATTATTCATTTCTAGAATCTTCGTTATATCGGAGGATAACAAATTAATATGACACGAACAATATTTCCAGATAAATTTTGTTCAGTTATGATGCGCTGGGCCTATAACCTGTTAAGTTTTGTCTTTGTAATATTTCAATAAGAAATAATTGAAACAAAGAAAATAGTTTGATGAAAAATTAATATTTAATTTAAAGAATTTAATGTTGCTCGTACAAAAGATTTTAAGGAAGTGACTTAAATATATAAGCTATAATGAAAGTTTTTTTTATTTTTTACAAAGATTGCTATACAAAAATGTATAACTCAACACTATGTGTGAGTCAAAGTGACATTCCGATACTAAACAACCCTTATGTTGGCTCTATACAACCTCCAAACGCGTTTAGCTTATGTTGCTTCTATTCAACGTTGCATAAGTTTATAGATAAGGTTTTTGCGTTCAAAGGCATTATAAAGAGTGCATAGCGCTATGAACTCGCTTTAATTCGTTTATACATAAGGCTGTTAGTATATGGTTCTCTTCGATCCAACTAGGAAGTCTATTTAGCAAAATTGTAGTGAATATTTTGTAAAGTGTGTCAAGAGACTTGAGTCTCCCTTTTTGAAAAGAGGGAAGATTATCGATTTCTTGAAAAATTACGGTATGATTTCTGTAACAAATATATCGCTGAGCAATACATGTACTTCTTTGATAAATGAGGTACTGGCGTTTTTGTAGAACTCGTTTGGAATACCATCAACCCCCGGTGCTTTGTTTTCTTGAGATGATTCAATTGCTAGGATTACTTCATCGAGTTCTATTTGGTTATCAAGCTTTTGATGAAGAATGACTTCTGAAGAGGATATGGGCAGCACAAGTTGTGACGAGGCTGAATTAAATGTGCCAATGAAGTGGATCATAAGCTCAATTTCTCTTGCAATTCTCCACCAGTCTTTTGCTGAGGTAACATATGCAAGTTGGTGTGAGATATTTTGGTAGTATTCATACTGCTTTGATTTTAAGAGTGCTTTGTATTTCGTATTTGCAGCTGAATATTTTTTTCGACTTACTTCTAGATTATCTCTTTTGAACATTTTCAGAGCTTTAAATAAATTTTTTCTGGCAATGTGGCAATATAAGTCGTACCAGGGTTTCTTCTTATTAAATTTTATACTACGAGTGTTGGGCATCCTGTTTGCCTCATATATACATTTTTTATGGTTTCGCATCTTGTTTCGATATTTTCTTCACGGGCAATGTTCATTGTTACAGCTTCCTAGGCTGAAGTGGGTTGACAACAAACGCTCTGATTATGTACAAATGCTTACATAATCAGAGCGTTTATTGTCAACCCACTTCAGCCTAGGAAGTAACTGCATTGGAGAATTTCTATTGATGTCTTCAGATGACTTGAGAGTCAGGAATAATGGCATATGATCCGAGTATGTTTTACATTCAACCGAAAAATCTTCTATGATACCGACTGAGTTATAAGATGGATAGCAATAGTCAATTACAGATGATCCTCTACTTGATACAAAAGTGAACTCTCCATTTTTATTACCAAAGCTTCTGCCATTAAGAATAAAAGCCCCGATGTCTTCTAAGAACTCAAGAAACGCGTTGCAGTTTCTATCAATGGTTGAATCTTTGGAATATCTGGAATCGATGATTGGCTGCTGTGACACTACCCGGATATCTAAAGAACCTCTCGTTCCCGTTCTGACATTAAGATCACCTACTAATTTGAAATTGTCTGGCCCAAGCTTATCGAAAAATGATGTTATCCTGTTAAAATCTCTCATCCAATGATTGCAGTTGAGGTAGCAAGGCACGAAGTTGACAGTAGTTCCAAGAAAGGTTCCACGCAGAATTGTTGTTCCGTAAAAATTTAAAAAATGTAGTTGATGCAAGGACTCAATACTCTTACTGTACCCAAACAAACATCCTCCACTGGCTCTACTTTGAAAATGTTTTCCTAATTTTGTATGTGTTCTAATATAATAAATGTTTCATATAAAAGAAAAGATTTGAAATTTGGTTATAAATTTAAAAAAGTTACATACACCCCTGTTCTGTTTTCCGTGTCGTATTGAATCCGTATACGAAATTGATTTCCCTACGGATTCAAAAAAACGTGTTCTGACTTTCAATTTCGTAGTAGCCAAATTCTTTTTTTCTTTCGAAATTTGAGAAACAATTATTAAAAACAACGAAATATAAGTGGCACCGCGGATTTTAATTTGCTATCAGTCACAAAATATAGGGCCTTTTATTATTTAATTTTCACATTCAAAAATCAGACTAAAAAACTCAAATTAATAACAAATGTCAATTTAATTTTCAATCCGATCGCAAATGAAAGCTCACTTGTATCGCAAGTTTTGAAAACGCAAAGTATTCCCAAACATCTTGAGTTTGAAAACGAAAGGATTTGATGAACGATCGGAAAACAGAACAGGGGTGATAATATCGATTTATTTGCAAGACCAGCTACATTATAACATAAAACCTGACAGACTTTAGATTGCTAATTACTCTAAAGGAGTTTTTGGGTAGATTTTGAATCTAAGACAGTCCACAGCATTTTTAAAAGAAGATTTGCAATGAAGGTTACATCATCCGGATTTGCTGCCTTAATTGTTCCTTCGGGGTTACACTTACATCGTCTGCGCCCATCAACTATCAGAGTCCAACGTTTTATTTCGAGTCGGAGGCTGCTGTCAGCTTTGGTGAGACATCGTTTGACTTCTCTGAGATGAAACTGTTCTGTTCTCTCATTTCCTGTCAGATCCTATTGATAGATATAGATATATATTTATTGAACAAAATAATATTTACAATTTGACTTATAATAACTAGTTAGATACGATGATATTATACATTTATTGGCACATAGGGGGCCTAATCTTATACTTTGTCTTAAGTTTAAAGGATTATAAAATATAAAATACATGTCAAAAAAATTAAATCTTAAAGTCGGCTGACTTTATGGTCCTCGGGGTGTTCCGTCCCGGTTGTCAAGTTGTGGTTTTGGTGGGGGGGATGTGTTGGCATTTAGCCGCGGTGATATGCTTACCCTGTGTCAGCGTAGAACGAAACTGCTGGCTCGTTGTCCGTAATGATGTTGTCCATTCTTCTCATCAGTTGATTTGGGTGCCTGTAAGTGAGTTTACAAGCTTCTTTGCTTGAAGCAGTAGGTACCTGTCCAGGGGGATGATGTTAGCTACTGTGTAAACATGCTCGTTGCTGTGATGTCTCATTCGTTACCGATCAAAGTGTAGTCCGGTACAAATCCTTAGTAACTTTCTTTCGAACATTTGAAGTTCCTTCATGGCCATCTTCGAGATGGAGAACCAGACAGGGAAGGAGTAGCTGATGACGGGCCGCAGGAGCTGCTTGTACATAAGTATCTTCGTCTTCTGGCTTAGTCCGTTTCTGCGTCTCATCAATGGGTGGAGTCGGTGAAAGGCCCAGTTTGCTTTTTTGAGGACGTTTCGTGAGTGCGGGTTGAACCTTAACAACTCGTTGAAGTGGTTGCCTAGGTACTTCACGTTCTTTTTGGCTGCTATTGTAGATCCGTCCGGAAGTTTCAGAACCAGACTTCTGCACTTGGCGGCGCTGCAACTATCTCTACTTGGAAACACACAAGCTCCGATTTGAAGGTGTTTATCCGGATGCCCCATTTCTTGTAGAAGGCGTAGAGTCTATTGACGTGGTGCTCAACTTTTCGTAAAGCTACCAGAGGAGACATCGAGGCGGCATACGTAAGGAAGTCATCAGCATACAGGAGATTTTGGCATCCAGATGGCAATGGTTGGTCAGATGTCATCAGGCTGTAGAGGAAGGGGCCTAGCTTCGAACCTTGGGCAACTCCGGCTTTGATGTTTTTCTCTTGTGATTTGCAGTTGTCCATTTGTACATAGAATTTTCTGGAAGAGAGAAAAGAAAAAAGAATTTTTATTAAAGATGGAGGTAAATGTAATACGCGCAGCTTATGGATAAGAGCTTCAATCCATACGCTGTCGAATGCTTTCTCGGCATCCAGAAAGCATCCAACGGTGACACGATGGTTGTTGAGCGCTATGGTGATGTCATGCTGGAACTTCACGAGTAGATGCAAAGTGGAGTGCTCTTCCTAAAGCCAAACTGCATGTCCGGGATGATGGCGTTTTCGCTACAAAACCTCTTTAGTCTCCGAAGTAATACTCCTTTCAGTATTTTACTTATGTTGTTCAGAAGCGATATTGGCCTGTAACTGGACACACGATTGTTAATGGCAGTCCTCGGGATGGCCACGATCTTAGCTGTTTTCCACGTTATGGGGAAGTAGCAGTTATTGATGCAGTTGTTCATGTTGATAGTTAAAAGGATCATCACTGCATGTGGCAGCCTCTTCAGGATGCAGTTTGAGACTCCGTCTGGTCCGGCTGAGTTTTTTGGCTTTGAATTCACGATGATGTCGGCTACCTCCTCCATATTGCAGGATGTGTGCTATTGGTTGGGTCACTTGCTGGGTTGGAGTCACTAAAAACGACGCTTTCCGGATTTGGCCGCAGGGTTTGCTGAATGGATGCTTCGACTTCGTTCAGAAACGCTGGATCATCAGATGGGTTTGGTGTGAAGTTTCCCTCGAAATATTTGGCGAACATTTACACTTTGTCCTGTGTTGATGATACTTCAATATTGTTGTGAATTAGGATTTCCGGAATTGGGGCCTGTTTTCCAACGATTTTATTAATGTTCTTGAATGCTTCTGGTCCTGGCTTGATCGCTTGTAGCCTCTTCTGGAACTGGATGTTGTTATGATGCTGCACAGAGTTTTGGAACATGACACATTGCAACTCGTTGCAAACTGTCCGGTAGTTGCTGTTGGTGGTGTTCAGCTCTCTGATGAATCCTTTGGAGTCGTTTCCTCAGCCGCTGTCTGTGCGTACAGGTTCTGTATGTACACGGGAAGATGTTGGTACCTATCTCTTGAGCTCCTAGGCCGCTTTTGGACCTCCAATGCATCACTGACAACTTGCTTCAGACCATCTATAGCAGCGTCTATTTCCCTGTCCAGCAGGTTCCGGTTTGAAGGAGGAAGCGTAATATTTTCTTCAATGTCCCGTTGGAGTCGTTCAGCATCCAGTCGTCTGGAATTAATGAAGTTCTCTGTTGGCTATGTTTCTAGGCATATGGGTTGGTGGAGCTTGATGCTTAGCTGAACATCATGATCCGAGTCGCTAGTCACAAGTTTACAGATGAAGTTGCAGATTTTTGGAAGTAAATAAACAAAATTAAAAGTTGAAATAAAAAAAAACAATGTAGATGGTGTTCGGGGAAAAATTGGTTTGGGTTGAGAAACAACCACCAATGAATGCTGGTCCTGATTAGCGTCCAACCAATCTGCAATCGCTTTTCCCTCGGGTGAAACAGTGGTATCCAGCCAAAGGTGATGTCTTGCATTGAAGTCTACGCCGATTAGTCCATATGTGCTCCTTTGAAGTACGCTGTTGATAATGTGTAGGTTGCTTTGTATAATTCTCATGCTGGAATGGCATTTGAAATACACGCCGATTATGGTGAGGGTCTCATCTCTTCCTAATTGTATGGTGACGGCGGTGGCTTCACTAGTCTTCAGACCAGAAATGGTGACTTCGTTGGTGTTGGGCGACAGGTTCTTCCGCTCGTATATGGCTGTGCCTTTCCGGTCCTCCTTCTTGTCCTTTCGGAAGGTTTTGTAACCGATGATGTCAATGTTGTTGCATTTGGTTACATTGGTCTCGCTGATGAGGGCAATGTCCGGGTTGTTATTCTTCATAAACAAGTTGAATGACGTCCTTTTTTCCAGGCTGTATAACGAGTTATGGCATCGCAAAAACCAACCACCATCCACACAAAATAGTTTACCCATCCCATACCAACACACATCTACGCCATGCAATGTTGAGCAGGGAAAGGATTTTGCTGACCTAAACAAATCAAAAAAGGCAAACAAAAAATCTTAAAAAGGCAAAAAAGGCATTTATTAAATAAAGAGAATATAAACATAACTTTACATCTCATTATAATAGCATTGAACTACCAACAGTTTTTTGAAGTTCTCTGGCAACAGCCTTTTACGATTCTCTTTTAGAAGCACCTTTCTACTTGAGCAGAAACGATTGGAGCCTATTTTAAACTCTACATCATTCACTTGAACGTTTTTGGAAAGTGTGGAGTTAACGTCACCATTTATTACAGCATTTGCTCAACAGTTTTTTTTCAGAACAGAACTATTTCAACACTTCATTTGCAATTATTGGCCCTTTTGCTTTTTCCAAATTTTAATTGATATTTGCAGTGCAAGAAAATGCATGATCATTCATAGAGAAATGCAAAGATCTAGTTTTTATGAGTAACAAAAAAAAAAAAAAAAAAAAAGGACAAGAAATTTTATTGAGAAAACATCGAAGTAATAGTCTAAGAGCCGGCAGCAAATTTTGGGAGTGGATTGATAACCAAAATATGAGTATGAGGTTTTGTAGGTGCATATATCGCGGTATTAAAAACCACTGTCTGCCAGGTTTCTTCTTCCGCCTTTGGCGGAGTGGGGATTTGAAAATAGGGATTTTTAAATTAATTTTGTCAGAGTTATTACCACTTCAACAAATTTAAAAAAATATAATGCTGTGATGCTCTGTCATTTTCTTTAAGTCAAAACGTCATAATATATATATATATATATTTTCAAACCCCCATCCCGCCAAAGGCTGAAAAAGAAACCTGCCAGACGGTAGTTTTTGATACCGTGATATATGCACCTACAAACCCTCATACTCATAATTTGGTTATCAATCCACTCCCAAAATTTGCTGTGGGCTCTTGGGCTATAACTCTATCTACAGTCTACACTTCCCACTTTCTTTTTCTTGCATGTTCAGGGCAAGAAAATTTGTTTTCTGTGCGCTTTAGATTGTGTTAGGTTCACGTTTTTAGTGAAATAATCTCAACTGGAAATTGAAAAACTTCATGCAGTTTTTAATTGTAGATTTTTGAAGATTTTTCGTTTAAAAAAAAAAACAACTAACTTTGATAAAAAGGCAAGCAAGTCAAAATTGACAAAAAAGACACTAACTGGTAAAAAAGGCAAAAAAAAAACCACTAACAACTAAAAGAGGCAAAATAAAATACACATATTTTAAATCAGGAGGACATGAATCGTGTTTGTATAAAATCAATACTTTCTTACGATCACGCCAAAAAAAAAGGCAAAGTTAGCAAAAGCCTTTCCCTGTTATGAGTCAAGTACGTTCGATCTAGGGATGGGAAAAACTGTCCGGTTTAAATCGAAACCGGTTTTTTTGTTTCGGTTAACCAGTTTTTCTTGGTGATTTTTGTATGTCGGTTTAAACCGGTGTTTTCTCTAAAACCCAAAAACCGGGTGAAGGTTTTCTGTCCGATTAAAACCGGCAGGTTAAACTGATGTGGCAAAAAACCGAAAACCGGTTATTTTGAAAAAATCGCCATCCCTAGTTCGATCATATTGATCGTGAACAAGGTGCTTGACTCGTTTGTATTCGAACGCATTTTAACTCGGTTGCAGCCTATACTCATTTGTGCTCGTTTGATTTGTGTGCTGACGTACGAGCATCATGCTCATGAACAAAGATACTCGTAAACATCGTGGTTGCGTTGACTCTGTTTGTTTGAAATCGCTTTTTTAGAGTGAATAGGTATTCGATGTTCATGAGCATTACTCGACTCATTTTAATCCCTGTGACTGAAAATCTTCAAAAAATCTTCGATGCTTCATCTCTACAAAAATAACCATCAACCGCTCCAAGAGAACTCCTAGATGACTCTTACATATAGCCACGTGCGTGCGCTTTCATCCCTTGGACGCCCTTGGGTTGGAGGAATGCACCGTGTCGATAAAATGCCAACTTTATTATGCTAGGTTTCCACTTGTCTTTGAAGAGACGCAAATTGACAAACTTTCCAAGACAGGGTGAGTTATACTTGCTCGCTACTACTACTTTCTTTGCTTTTTGTGTTGATAAAAGCCACCCTGTCCTGGCAAGTGTGTCAATTTGCGTCTTTTCAATGACAAGTGGAAACCTAGCATTAGAATTTACAAAATTCATCGTGAAACGCTGCCAGGTACTTGAATGATGTGCAACCACATCGAATTGACAGGCAAGTAAACCCACCTTTTTGAATGTTGGTAGAAAATCAAATCCTAACAGCCCAATTCTCCCCAACATCACTGATACATCACAAGTCACAGCAAGTGGTAAAACTGATTTTGTGACTTTTTCGTATTCTCCCCCATAGTCACAACATTAAATAAAAAGAAGTGGACTTGATTCTGGTGCATGTTTTATTAACGAAGTGGACTTGATTCTGGTGCATGTTTTATTAACGAAGTTGTATCCGAAAATACAAAATTAATAATTTTACAACAGTACAGAATTTTTAGCAAAATAATCACATTGACGAAGGGATACAACACACAATAAATTATTATCCATTTGCTCCCTCCCTAGGACAGCATTTCAATTTGTTTGTTTCCCGTAAACATATTGCTGAGCCGACACGATATTCATCCAATTCCTTGCCATTTGCTTATTACTAACTTAATGTTTTCTGGTGAATATATGTTACCTATATTACTATAATAAAACATAATAAAATATACCTACACTATGCTACCTGGCACTTGCTTAATATATTTATTTATGTATTTTTAATAATAAATTGAATAATCCGACTGGCCCAATTTCAATTTCAATTTATGTTTTGTTTTCAATAATCAGCTGCTCGAATAATGACACTAAACAATTCACCTTTGCTCTGGTGAGTTTCGTTGTGAGTTTTCTTGTGAGGATTGGGGGAGAATTCGATATTGTTATCGAGTCACACTCACAACTACAACAATCCTCACAATAAATAGTCACAATGGCTTATCGCTTATGACTTGTGACTCCTCACAAGGGGAAGAATCGGGCTGTAAGGCCTGATCCACATCTATGTCGTGTATTTTGTTGTGGAGTCATGTGTCGCTGTCATTCCATATATTTTATGCGCCACACTGCAACACAACACACGAGACAAATATTGTTCTACGCATATGAAATACATTGTAGCGAAAGCGACACACAACACCACAACATAACACACGACAAAGGTATGGTTCAGGCTTAAGTCTCTCACAGTCACAGGTAATGAAAAAAAAATGATAGAAAAGTTGGTACATTACTCGGGTTTAGTTCATTTTACAGCTAGGTGCTACAAATTGATTCGACTTCCTATCGCTGCAAGCTACTCCGTTGCTCAGAGCAAACAATTGTGTTCTAATTGTCTCAGAAATGATCACGAGGTTAAGAATTGCAAACTGCAATCCTGTCGTAAATGCACTGGTCCACATCATTTTCTTCTGCACTCTGAAGAAAGCAGTGCTAATGCTAATGAACTTATCACATAGTCGCAAGATATACTGTGAATCTTATTATTCTAAGGGAATTTGTTTAAATTTGTGCACCAGAAAATAATTACCCGTGGTCAGGTTTTTTATAATAAGAAGATGAAGAAATTTAAATATTAAAATATTGAAATTACTTCTGTTTTAAGTGGAGTGAACGAATATAATTCAATTAAAAAGTACAAGTGACCTCAACTCCAGAAATAATTGTGTTTTGCCGTATGCTGTGATTTTTATAAGAGTCGGTAATCATTGAGCAAAATGTTTGTCTTAGTAGGGTATAACAGAATGACTGAAGAGCCCACTGTTATACCTGGGCGAAACACAATTTTCTGGAGTTGAGCTCAGTTGAGTAGCCCGTAGCGTAAGCTTAAGCGCTCACATGCAACTAATTTGGGGTGATCGTTTAGTTTGTGTCAAAACGCAAACTGTTTAGTTGCTTCAATCGGTGACTAAATAGTTTCTGCATGTGCGAGGACTTTCATATAAGAGCATGGGATTCATTTTAGCAACAAAACTATTTCGTGGCTGAAAGTTGCCTGTGCACGATTAGACTAAAAGTTGCATGTGGGCGCTAAGCCTAATAGTTAGTGCGATGGACTGTCTCGCTGGAGGTCTGGTTTCACTTCCCAGCCTCGTCCACCTAAAAAACTAAAAAGTTTTTTTTTGTCGGGGCTACTGCCTCTTACAAGGAATTCACAAATCCTCCAAGAGTATCACTTGTCATGAATAAGTGCTTCTCGTCTAGCCGTTCGAAATCGGCATAAAATTGTAGGTCCCTTCCATTCCTGTCGCGCAGACAGAAATGGTTGCGAGTTGTTAGTCAGTAGGCCCTAGTTCTTCAAGAGCCGTTGCGCTACCCAATTTATTTATTTTTTATAAACATCGACCAAAATTTGTGTCTTAGTAGGGTATAACAGACTGGCTGAAGAGCTCACTGTTAAACCTGGGTGAAACACTATTATTTCTGGAGTTGAAGTCACTTGTACTTTTTAATCGATTATACTCATTCAATATTTTAATGTTTTAATTTCTTCATCTTCTTATTTTACTAATTGTCTTTTAGAATAATAGATTGGTCATCAGGGTTCGGAATCCATGATTCAAATTTCGAGGTTGATTTAGTAAAAAAATGAAGTAAAACCAAAATTTCCAAAGAAGATTTGAAAATCAAAAAAAAAAATAATTTTTGACGAAAAATATTTTTAACAAAAATTTATTTTTAACACAAAATATAAAAGTTGTAATTGACAAAAAAAAACTGACAATATTAATTGCATCCGATTCAGACAAGAGTTCACATTTCAAAATTTTAAAACTATTTTAAAGGTATACATAATTATTATCGAACGTTGATTGTATTTTTGAAAGTTTATCATTTCAAAATATTTGGAGCTATTTGTGTAGTATACCAAGTTAATTATTTTATAAAAATATTAAACCAACAATTTGTAGTTAAAATTGGTCTGTATTCATTGAGCCAAAATTGTCTTAAACTGTAGTTTAGTTAAACCTGTTGCTATCTGCGACCATGAATATGACCCAACATAGGTAGGTATCTACTAAAATTGTGAGTTGTTATTTTTAAATAATAGAATTAGCTATTTTAAAATAAATAAGCCATGGAGAAATTTGTATTGTTTTATAAACTTTAATAAATTATTAGATGGTTTGTAAATATCCTTACGATTATTTATAAGAGTTCGAGAAAACATTAATTTTTCATTTCGGAAAACTATCTCTCAGGTCTCAGCTGATGCTCAAAGTTATTTGGAAATTTGAAAGTGAGACAACACATTGCTGTCGTTTACTGTCATGATGTTTGGTAAAACATTAGATCTTGAAAAAGCGGAGTGTCGAAGTAGATTTATTAACTTCCCATTGGAAGTTATAGTATTTGGTGGGATTTGTCGAATTGAAAATTTTGACATATCTTCACGTTTTGAGGTCTCTAGAATCAGAATTCGTCGTTTTTAGCAAGATGTCTGTATGTACGTGCGGTACTTTTTTCGTCCACCATATCTCGAGAATGAATAAAGATATCGACCTCGGATCAATTTTATTTTACAGATAATATTGTCATAACGTGCTGAAAAGGTTTTCTAACAAATTCAATAAACCGTTTTCTTACTACAGAAATTTTGAAAAGGAGCTGTATAATGTCATTTATCTGGAATATCTCAAGAACGGAATAAGATATTCACTTCAGACTAATTTTAATTTACACATTATAATACAATACCAAATTGGTAAATATTTTTGGTATTTTTTTTAGCCTGTTACCAAAGTTATTAAACTATAAAATATATAATTATATAATATATACTCTACCAACTACCACTCAGGCAAATGATAATGTCACATTCGTGGCTAAAATTCAACCTTTATTTTTTTTTTTTAAACAAATCAGAACAATACCTACACACAAAAAAGGTATTCTTAAAGCAATTGTATGCATAGCAACAATTGTGGGGTATTCTTAAATGGCTTTAAGAATAATTGACACCATTTTCATTGTTGCTTTTTTGTCTTTCCTTTCATTTTGTGCGCATGTATTTGTGAATTTGTTTTGGCTTGCCTGTGATTTTTAGCTTCCCATTGGAAGTTATTGTATTTGGTGCGATATGTCGAATTGAAAATTTTGACATATCTTCACGTTTTGAGGTCTCTAGAATCAGATTTCTACGTTTTTAGCAAGATGTCTGTATGTGTGTATGAACGTAAGTTCGGGGTACTTTTTTTGCCCACCATATCTCGAGAATGAATAGAGATATCGACCTCGGATGAATTTAACTTTACAGATAATATTGTCATAACGTGCTGAAAAGGTTTTCTAACAAATTCAATAAACCGTTTTTTTACTACAGCAATTTGAAAAGGGGCTGTAAAATGTCACTTATCTGGAATATCTCGAGAACGGAATAAGATATTCACTTCAGACTAATTTTAATTTACACATAATTACACAATACCAAATTGGTAAGTATTAAAAAAAATCAACAGACCCTTTTTTTTAACTAAGAAAAACAGTTGAAACATAATTTTCGTCTCAAATATTTCAAGAAGAAGAATTGATTCCGAACCCAGTCTATTTTTTTTTACATATAATGACGTAGTAAGCAACTGGTAATTTTTTTTTAAAAAATTAAAAAACTAAACTAAACGATCACCCCAAGATAATATTGTCATAACGTGCTGAAAAGGTTTTCTAACAAATTCAATAAACCGTTTTTTTACTATAGCAATTTGAAAAGGGGCTGTAAAATGTCATTTATCTGGAATATCTCGAGAACGGAATAAGATATTCACTTCAGACTAATTTTAATTTACACATAATTACACAATACCAAATTGGTGAGTATTAAAAAAAAAATCAACAGACCCTTTTTTTTAACTAAGAAAAACAGTTGAAAAATAATTTTCGTCTCAAATATTTCAAGAACAAGAAATGATTCCGAACCCAGTCTATTTTTTTACATATAATGACGTAGTAAAGAAGTGATAATTTTTGTAAAAAAAATTCAATAAACAGTTTTTTTTAGAGCAAAAAAAACTGGAACAAAAACTATTGAAAATTCTTAATAGTCCAGGAATTTTGTGCAAAAATCCTAAATTTTGGTAATAGCTTTAGGATTTTGATGGGTTGTAGAGCTATTTAATAGGAGTATTTGAGGAAATATCCTGGCCTCTAGCTGTTGAGCAATCCGCGTAATCAGCGTTTGAAAAAAAAATAAAATATAACGGTGCATTACACAAACTTCTAAAATATCTCATAAAATACATAATTTAATATTTTATCATGGTACATTTGTTTTTTTTATATCTAAAATCCAAAAATTAGTAAAAATTTTATTCAAAGTTGAAAAATTGAAATTTTCTAAACTTTTTTTCGGGTTTATTCCGTTAAAATGTAATTTTTAACAAATATAAATAAAAACAAAAAATACAGTTTTGTTGACTAATTAATTCTGCGTCGTTTGATATATCCTACAAGCTTTTGTTTATACACTTCTGTAAAAAAAATATTTTATTCAAAGACAAATCACGAAAAAAAAATTAAGGTATAAATTTAAAAAAATATAACGGTACATTTAAGAAAATTGTTAAATACCTCAAAGGATGCAGAATTCAATTTTTTATAAAAACTTGAAAAAGTGAAACTTGAAAAATACATCAAACTACGCAAAATTATATTTGACATAAGATAAAAGAATTTTGTTTTTTTTTTAAGTGTCTTAAACTTGGTAAAAGAAGAAGTTGAAGAAGTAAAAGTTTTGCAATTTTTTTTACAGTTCTTATCGTTCCAATATTCGCATTGTTTAAAATGAGTGGTTACAGATAAAATAATACCCGTTCTTAAAATATTTTGAATTTATTCAAGAGACAACCATGAAAAAAAATGATTTTTCTTAAAAAAAAAAAAAATATAACGGTACAGTTTTTGAACTTCAAAACTATTTTAAATTATGCAGCAATAAGTGGTTCTTAAGATTGTATGTTAACTTGTTTTATAAAGTAGTACTAAATTTGTCAAATTTGTATACAAATTGAAGAAAATGATTTTTTTTTTCATTTTGTTTAACTGTTTTTTGTTAAAATGGAGTATACTTTATTATATTTTCCGTCATATGTGGTATTGCAACAGTTTTTATAACACACTATTTGGAAAATTGTGAATTTAATCCATCATGAAAAGTGTTAAAAAATATTTGAGTTCTAACTAAAAAAAAAGAAAAAAAAATACAACGGTCCATTTCACAAAGATTCAAAATATCTCAAATGATGACCAATTTAACTCAGTTTAAGAAAATGTAATTTATTTTTTTCATAAGGAACCGTAAAGTTGGAAAAATCGTCTTTGAAAGTTGAAAAAAAGATAATGTTCATTTTTCTTACAATATTTACTATTGAAATTGAATAGCTAACGGTACTGAATAGCACTAAAAGAAAGGTTCCTTCTGCGGACAGTTCTGAAAAAAAAAAAATATTTGTTGAAAAAAATGAAAAAGAACAAGAAAGCACAAAATAAAAAATTCTTATGGAAATCAAAATATGTACCACTGGATCTCAAAGTTTTTTGGCGGCTGCAACACGATGGAGATGGCTCTGAAAAGATAATAAAATAATGAATACTTATATTTTAGTTTTTATAACTTATTAAGTTTTGTTACCTTGTTGACACTCTCTTTTAAAAGCAGAAATGCTATCCTTTCATGTATAATTTTTCCTACACTCCGTATGTAACAAAATTTCTCTAACAATTTCAAATTTTGTCCACAAATTATCAGTCCTCGATTTTGATGCTTCAATTAAGGTATCAATACCCCTTTTCACAAGTACACCATCTTTTTTTGTATGCACTGATCACAAATACTATTATTATCTGACATTATAAAGTGTTATTTTTTCACAACTTTACACCTTGAAATACAAAAATAAACTTTACACTTTGATGTTCACAATTAAACTAAATAATAACCCTTTGAATATGACAAATTTATACTTACAACTTTTTGTACTAGCACAGCTACTCTAAAAAAAGGTACAATGCATTCTTACTTTATTCTACCTGCATACCTGCTAATTTTCCAAGAAATAAAATAATCCTGTAAGCCACTTATAGTCAGCGATAATTTACATAATTGGAACTTTTATTAAAAAGGGGTAGATTTAAAATCTTCTCAAACCCAGGTAAACAAACGTTTTATGTAATTCTGAAAAATGAGGATTTCTTTAGAATTGGTTCTTTAAAAGGGTGCAGATTGTGTATTGTTTTGTATAAGGCTACGGTAAAACCAAAATCAACCAACATTTTTTGTATTATTATCTAACATCAAATAATTAACATAAGAGCCGATATGACTTGCAATCATAACTCGGTGAAAATGGACCCCAGCGCGTGCGGTATCTGAAGGGGAAAGAGGCGTCGGCTTGTTTTTTCTTGAAAAAAAAAACATCCATTACAACTTTAAAAAAAAAAAAAAAAAAAAATAATAATTTTAGTGTATTTTTAAAAAGTTTTACGCATGAATTTATTTTTTTTATATTTTATAATTTAAGAAAAAACAATTTCAAACTTATTCCTACATCTATAAAATCCAAGGATACACAGGTGGGGATGTTTCTGAAAAGACATATAATGGTATTAGGTACAATATAAGTAAGTATCAAACCTATTACCGAAATTTAGAATTTTGTATGGAGGCATGTCTCTATAGGAATTTTGTGAAGAAAGGGTGCAATTAAAATCTTCTCAAACACAGTTAAATAAATTTTTTTATGTAATTCTAAAAATGAGGTTTTCTGCACAATTGAATTCTGAAAACTGGACAATTTTTTTTTTTTTATTAATTTACGAATAAACAAAACTAAACCAGTGGCGATTCCTGGTCCTTAGTATTGGTTTAGCTACGTGGTCTGGGGAAGGTTAAAATAAAAAAAAATAATAATTTTTTTTTTTTTATTTTATTGATAACGACAATTAATAAAAAACGTTAATAAATTATAGGTATAAAATAAAAGTTTAAAAATTTATCGATACATAAATTCGCTTCATCGCGTCGTTCGACGAAAAATTTCGCCGACGTTGTTGTGGTCAAAGTAGGACACTTAAGTTGGCACTGATTTTTGTACACGTACTTTGAACCCTTAACTATCATTAAATATAATGTTTATGCTTTAGGTCTATACTTGTATCTAAGTATCTTAATTAGACGACGTTTCAAACGTGGTTATATTTTTCTTCAGGTCTCAAAAACATAGTTATTCATATTTTATAGCTTCAATTTTTAAAAATTATAAAATATGTACTTCCAATTTTTTTTCTTATAAAAATAATATCAAGGTTTAATCCTCTTTCGGTTGTATTTTGGTTTTTGAATGCAACTATTATTCTTTTTAATATTAAGAAATGTCTTGAAAAAGACATTTTTTTAAATCAAAAGTTTGAATAATAATAAATATTTCAAACTAAATTTATTATATTTTGAATAGTAATTCAAAATATTTTAAATAATTCTAACCTTCAAAACAAGTTAAATATAAATTCTTAGTTTTAATTTATTGCCTTTCAATGAGTTGACCATATATGCTGCTAAGTCACGAAGAGGGAATAATTATTATCAAAAAATATAGTTATAATATTAATTTCTTTTTTTAAGCTACTTTGGTACTGAATTTAACAGTTCCGAAAACTGTTCACTTGGTTTAAAAAAAGATGTAAATATTATAACTATATTTTATGATTTTATGGTTCTAGGTACGTGTACAAAAATCAGTGCCAACTTAAGTGTCCTACTTTGACCACCGCAATGTTTGCATCATAATTGTGTGCACTTAGTTAACATCATATTTCTTGTCAAAACTATTTCACCGATTTGGATCGAGTTTCGTCTTGTAATACTTTAGAGTCTTTTAGAAGAATTGGACAATTTTTGACATATTTTTTGAGTGCTTCAAATTAACTTAGTTTTTCAGATTTTTTTTAATTCATGGGTAGATAGCAACACAAATATAACATGCATTTAAAATTGATGTTGTTTTGTAGAAAATTTTATAACAAACAAGTTTATCGTGGACGATTTTTTCCTAAGGGGCCGGTTATAGCGATCAGGAAAACACATCAGTAAAAAAATTTCTTTTTGATAATTTTATTTGTTAAGATACGATTTCGAATATAAAAAGGACACAAATCAATAAACAATTACCTGAAATAATTTATTCATAAAAAACAACTATTTGAAACAAATATTTGTATCTAAAAAAAACATTTTTTAACTTTCCTGATGTAAATTCCGTACAAAATTTGTTTCAAATAGTTTTTTTGTATGAATAAATTATTTTAGGTAATTGTTTATTGATTTGTACCCTTTTTATATTCCAAATACCAAATAAAATTATCAAAAAGTAATTTTTTACGTTTTTTTTGCGTTTTCCTGATCGCTATAACCGGCCCCTTAATGCATATTTCCAAAGTTATAAAGGAAAATGTCGGAAAAGGGGTGGTTTTAGCGTTTTTTTTTCACTTTTGCATTTTTCCTGCAGCGAGCACAGGTTTTTCGAAATTTAAAACTTGGCTATATACTACTCTAACATGCCCCAACAACATATCAAAAATGGAGAACTACATCGCGCTTTGCGAATTTAGCACTTTTTTTTTGTGTAATTATTGACTGTGCTAAAAGAACTCAATCTCAATATTTACTCATATCAATCAAAGAACACTAATAACAAACAATGCATTCATCTTTTCTATCGCATTTTGCTAGAAACATATACGAAAGCAAAAAAGAGAATGACAAAAAAACGTACCCAAAATGTAGGTACCTGGAGCTGCTTGCATAATGTATCGTGCTTTATCGCATCATACTTACGCTTACGCTTTCATTTATTTAGCTGGGCTTTGCTTAGGACATTGTCCAGTAAAACGCTCTTGTATTCTAGATTGTATTGTATTTGTGTTTGGATTTGTATTTTGTATAGATATTATTAAAAATTGTATGAAATTGTGCAGCGCAGATGTTGCAAGCTAAAATGTTTCAAGGGAGACTTGTTGTATGAGAGTTTTATGTTGTGTGTCTGCAGGAAAATATAATTGAGAACAATATGGGGGTAGGTTAGGTAGGTATCTATTTTTTTTTATTATTACGAGTATATCATATCAATGCTCTATGTAGAGAATTTGGTTTAGGTATCGCATATTGTAAGGGTGAGGCAGATAGGAAGATTGGAGTTTTGTGTTGTGTGAAGGAAAATATGATTTGAAAATAGGTAGGTAGGTGGGAAGTTTTTTGTATTTATCATATTGATTATTGTAAGAAATCATTATCATTATTTTAACATTGCCATTTGTTGCTTTTTGAAAATAAAAAGTACATCATATAGTTTATTCATTTAAATTCTTGGTTTAGCGGCGATAAACCTGCTAACTGAGAGGAATCGCCACTGAACTAAACCAACCTCCATTACGAATTTTTTCAAAAAAATTGACTCTTTGTGTATTTTTAAAAAGTTTTTATCGTATATATATATTCCTTATTATATTTTATTATTAAAGAAAATAATGTTTGAAAATAATTATCAATCATTTAACGTACCAATCTTGTTTCTAAACCAATTATATTTAAAGATATAGCCATTTTCAAAAAAACAAAGAATTCCCAAAAATAAAGAAAAAAAATCACACTAAAATCCCGTTATTTTTTTTTTTGCTCAACAGCCACACCCAAGGATATTTCTGAAAAGTTGTATAATAGTATAAGGTACAATATATGTAAGTATTAAAGCTATTACCAAAATTTAGAAACTTGTATGGAGCCATGTTTTTGTTTCCTGGGCTATAACAAATGTTTTCAACTCAAATATTTTGAAAAACAAACAATGATAGTGATTTCAAATTTCTACCAAAAATATATACGGGTGATTCTCCACTAAAAGCTCCTTTTCGTGGCCCCGACCAAAAATGGTTCAACAAATTAAAAAAACTTATTTATTTTGAAGTCAATAACAGCGCAAGCATCGTTTCTAACTGGACAATTCTAAATTTTAAATATTTGCAAATATGTAATTACAAAATAATTGTTTTTATGGTCCAAATGTCATTTCCGTCGCGTGTCTCCTCCTTGTTTCAGCGCGGAAAATGGATTTTTTGTTTGTTTGTAAATGCATACATTTTAATTCGACTGAGTTCCAGTGTTAAGAATATGTAGTTAAATACAACAACAAATTTATTCATTTGAAATAATTAACTTACAATCTTTCAAACATGTGTCTCCATGTATTTGCATCATTTCTGTAAAAAATGTTTAATGTTTATAAATTCAAATTAACAGCCGTCTTTATAGGATTTAGACTAAATAAAGAAACTTATTCATGCTTTCTTTGAAAGATATTCAATTAAATGGGTGGGACATCAGTTTCCTGTGTTTTTTCAAAGTTAGTGGTGGTATTCGTCACGTGTTTCATCAATTTCGTCATTTCCGTAGGTGCATATAATTTGAGTAAGTGATAGTAAAAAAAAATATTTTATAGCAGTCTTCTGAAGTTATGTTGCAGTTACTTATACAAAATTTAAAAAAAAATATACTTTTTGTTTTTCGTGTCTAAAAAGTTAAAAAACATCGATTTTCGTCATTTCCGTCGCGTCATATCCGTCACCTTTTTTGGGTTACGGCGATGAGAAAATGGTGAATTGACTTTGGATGTGTTTTTCCTTAAAAAAATCATGATTTTATATCAAATCATTAAAATTTTTGTGCATGCATTTAAAACCCCTAAAAGGCAATTGCAGACCGTAAAACTGAGATAGGTGGGGAAGCGAAAACGTAAACAATTATTTATCTTTACTAGTTAAATGTCATTTCCGTACCACACAATCATTTCCGTAAATAGATTTAATTTAGATTTTTATAGTTTTAAATAGATTCCTGAAATACCATAAGTCCTTTAAATGCATCCTGAATCACACGGCACTTGTTGCAAGGAATATTTTAAAAGAAAATTTTTTGTACTGGTACATTATCATTTCCATCGAAGGCGTCATTTCCGTATCAAGCCCAAAGTCTCAAAAACGCTTAAAATCAAGTGCCCCACTTAAAATCATTAATTTATTCTATAATTTATAACAACACTTGAATGTACATAATTTTTTCTTAAATGTAGGTGGGGACATTTTGGGTGCTAAAAAGGAGCTTCTAAAAGAGAACCACACATACCTGTACCAAAACATCCATTATAACTTTTTTTTTTACAAAAAAAAAAAAATAATTTTAGTGTATTTTTAAAAAGTTTTACGCATGAATTTATTTTTTTTATATTTTATTATTTAAGAAAAAACAATTTCAAATTTATTCCTACATCTATAAAATCCAAGGATACACAAGTGAGGATGTTCCTGCAAAGACATATAATGGTATTAGGTACAATATAAGTAAGTATCAAACCTATTACCGAAATTTAGAATTTTGTATGGAGGCATGTCTCTATAGGAATTTTGTGAAGAAAGGGTGCAATTAAAATCTTCTGAAACACAGTTAAATACATTTTTTTATGTAATTCTAAAATTGAGGTTTTCTGCACAATTGAATTCTGAAAACTGGACAATTTTTTTTTTTTATTAACTTACGAATAAACAAAACTAAACCAACCTCCATTACGACTTTTTTCAAAAAATTTGACTCTTTGTGTATTTTTAAAAATTTTTTGTCGTATATATATTCCTTATTATATTTTATTATTAAAGAAAAAATTATTATCAATCATTTAACGTACCAATCTTGTTTCTAAACCAATTATATTTAAAGATATAGCCGTTTTCATGAAACAAAGAATTCCCAAAAATAAAAAAAGAAAATCACACTAAAATACCGTTATTTTTTTTTTGCTCAACAGCCACAGCCAAGGATATTTCTGAAAAGTTGTATAATAGTATAAGGTACAATATATGTAAGTATCAAAGCTATTACCAAAATTTAGAAACTTGTATGGAGCCATGTTTTTGTTTCCTGGGCTATAACAAATGTTTTCAACTCAAATATTTTGAAAAACAAACAATGATAGTGATTTCAAATTTCTACCAAAAATATATACGGGTGATTCTCCACTAAAAGCTCCTTTTCGTGGCCCCGACCAAAAATGGTTCAACAAATTAAAAAAACTTATTTATTTTGAAGTCAATAACAGCGCAAGCATCGTTTCTAACTGGACAATTCTAAATTTTAAATATTTGCAAATATGTAATTACAAAATAATTGTTTTTATGGTCCAAATGTCATTTCCGTCGCGTGTCTCCTCTTTGTTTCAGCGCGGAAAAATGGATTTTTTGTTTGTTTGTAAATGCATACATTTTAATTTGACTGAGTTCCAGGGTTAAGAATATGTAGTTAAATACAACAACAAATTTATTCATTTGAAATAATTAACTTACAATCTTTCAAACATGTGTCTCCATTTGCATCATTTCTGTAAAAATGTTAAATGTTTATAAATTCAAATTAACAGCCGTCTTTAAAGGATTTAGACTAAATAAAGAAACTCATTCATGCTTTCTTTGAAATGTATTCAATTAAATGGGTGGGACATCAGTTTCCTGTGTTTTTTCAAAGTTAGTGGTTGTATTCGTCACGTGTTTCATCAATTTTGTCATTTCCGTAGGTGCATACATTTTGAGTAAGTAATAGTAAACAAAAAATATTTTGTAGCAGTCTTCTGAAGTTATGTTGCAGTTACTTATACAAAATTTAAAAAAAAAATATACTTTTTGTTTTTCGTGTTTAAAAAGTTAAAAAACATCGATTTTCGTCATTTCCGTCGCGTCATTTCCGTCGCCTTTTTTGGGTTACGGTGATGAGAAAATGGTGAAATGACTTTATATGTGTTTTTCCTTAAAAAAATCATGATTTTATTGCAAATCATTAAAATTTTTGTGCATGCATTTAAAACCCCTAAAAGGCAATTGCAGACCGTAAAACTGAGATAGGTGGGGAAGCGAAAACGTAACAAATTATTTATCTTTACTAGTTAAATGTCATTTCCGTACCACACAATCATTTCCGTAAATAGATTTAATTTAGATTTTTATAATTTTAAATAGATTCCTGAAATACCATAAGTCCTTTAAATATATAATAATATTTTAAAAGAAATTTTTTTGTACTGGTACATTATCATTTCCATCGAAAGCGTCATTTCCGTATCAAGCCCAAATTCTCAAAAACGCTTAAAATCAAGTGCCCCCACTTAAAATCATTAATTTATTCTATAATTTATAACAACACTTGAATGTACATAATTTTTTCTTAAATTTAGGTGGGGACATTGTGGGTGCTAAAAAGGAGTTTTTAAAAGAGAACCACACATACCTGTACCAAAACATCCATTATAACTTTTTTTTTACAAAAAAAAATAATTTTAGTGTATTTTTAAAAAGTTTTACGCATGAATTTATTTTTTTTTATATTTTATTATTTAAGAAAAAACTATTTCATCTTCCTACATCTATAAAATCCAAGGATACACAAGTGGGGATTTTCCTGAAAAGACATATAATGGTATTAGGTACAATATGAGTAAGTATCAAACCTATTATCGAAATTTAGAATTTTGTATGGAGGCATGTCTATATAGGAATTTTGCGAAGAAAGGGTGCAATTAAAATCTTCTCAAACACAGTTAAATACATTTTTTATGTAATTCTAAAAATGAGGTTTTCTGCACAATTGAATTCTGAAAGCTGGACATTTTTTTTTTTTTATTAATTTACGAATAAACAAAACTAAACCAACCTCCATTACGACTTTTTTCAAAAAAATTTGACTCTTTGTGTATTTTTAAAAAGTTTTTATCGTAAATATATTCCTTATTATATTTTATTATTAAAGAAAAAATAATTATCAATCATTTAACGTACCAATCTTGTTTCTAAACCAATTATATTTAAAGATATAGCCATTTTCATGAAACAAAGAATTCCCAAAAATAAAAAAAAAAATCACACTAAAATCCCGTTATTTTTTTTTTTTTGCTCAACAGCCACAGCCAAGGATATTGCTGAAAAGTTGTTTTTTCCATGTTTTTGTTTCCTGGGCTATAGCAAATGTTTTCAACTCAAATATTTTGAAAAACAAACAATGATAGTGATTTCTACCAAAAATATATGTGGGTGATTCTCTACTAAAAGCTCCTTTTCGTGGCCCCGACCAAAAATGGTTCAACAAATTAAAAAAACATATTTATTTTGAAGTCAATAACAGCGCAAGCATCGTTTCTAACTGGACAATTCTAAATTTTAAATATTTGCAAATATGTAATTACAAAATAATTGTTTTTATGGTCCAAATGTCATTTCCGTCGCGTGTCTCCTCCTTGTTTCAGCGCGTTAAAATGGATTTTTTGTTTGTTTGTAAATGCATACATTTTAATTTGACTGAGTTCCAGGGTTAAGAATATGTAGTTAAATACAACAACAAATTTATTCATTTGAAATAATTAACTTACAATCTTTCAAACATGTGTCTCCATGTATTTGCATCATTTCTGTAAAAAATGTTAAATGTTTATGAATTCAAATTAACAGCCGTCTTTATAGGATTTAGACTAAATAAAGAGACTCATTTATGCTTTCTTTGAAATATATACATTTAAATGGGTGGGACATAAGCTTCGTGTGTTTTTTCAAAGTTAGTGGTTGTGTTCGTGTTTCATCAATTTCGTCATTTCCGTAGGTGCATATAATTTGAGTAAGTGATAGTAAAAAAAAAATATTTTGTTGCAGTTACTTATACAAAATTTAAAAAGAAAAAAAAATATACTTTTTGTTTTTCGTGTCTAAAAAGTTAAAAAATATCGATTTTCGTCATTTCCGTCGCGTTATTTCCGTCGCCTTTTTTGGGCTACGGCGATGAGAAAATGGTGAAATGACTTTAGATGTGTTTTTCCTTAAAAAAATCATGATTTTATTGCAAATCATTAAAATTTTTGTGCATGCATTTAAAACCCCTAAAAGGCAATTGCAGACCGTAAAACTGAGATAGGTGGGGAAGCGAAAACGTAACAAATTATTTATCTTTACTAGTTAAATGTCATTTCCGTACCACACAATCATTTCCGTAAATAGATTTAATTTAGATTTTTATAATTTTAAATAGATTCCTGAAATACGATAAGTCCTTTAAATGCATCCTGAATCACACGGCACTTGTTACAAGGAATATTTTAAAAGAAATTTATTTGTACTGGTACATTATCATTTCCATCGAAGGCGTCACTTCCGTATCAAGCCCAAATTCTCAAAAACGCTTAAAATCAAGTGCCCCCACATTAATGTATTCTATAATTTATAACAACACTTGAATGTACATAATTTTTTCTTAAATTTAGGTGGGGACATTTTGGGTGCTAAAAAGGAGCTTTTAAAAGAGAACCACACATACCATTACAACTTTTTTTTTTCCAAAAAAAAAAAATAATTTTAGTGTATTTTTAAAAAGTTTTACGCATGAATTTATTTTTTTTTATATTTTATTATTTAAGAAAAAACAATTTCAAACTTATTCCTACATCTATAAAATCCAAGGATACACAGGTGGGGATGTTCCTGAAAAGATATATAATGGTATTAGGTACAATATAAGTAAGTATCAAAGCTATTACCGAAATTTAGAATTTTGTATGGAGGCATGTCTCTATAGGAATTTTGTGAAGAAAGGGTGCAATTAAAATCTTCTGAAACACAGTTAAATACATTTTGTATGTAATTCTAAAAATGAGGTTTTCTGCACAATTGAATTCTGAAAACTGGACAATTTTTTTTTTTATTAATTTACGAATAAACAAAACTAAACCAACCTCCATTACGACTTTTTTCAAAAAAATTTGACTCTTTGTGTATTTTTAAAAAGTTTTTGTCGTATATATATTCCTTATTATATTTTATTATTAAAGAAAAAATAATTATCAATCATTTAACGTACCAATCTTGTTTCTAAACCAATTATATTTAAAGATATAGCCGTTTTCATGAAACAAAGAATTCCCAAAATTAAAAAAAAAATCACACTAAAATCCCGTTATTTTTTTTTGCTCAACAGCCACACCCAAGGATATTTCTGAAAAGTTGTATAATAGTATTAGGTACAATATATGTAAGTATCAAAGCTATTACCAAAATTTAGAATCTTGTATGGAGCCATGTTTTTGTTTCCTGGGCTATAACAAATGTTTTCAACTCAAATATTTTGAAAAACAAACAATGATAGTGATTTCAAATTTCTACCAAAAATATATACGGGTGATTCTCCACTAAAAGCTCCTTTTCGTGGCCCCGACCAAAAATGCTTCAACAAATTAAAAAAACTTATTTATTTTGAAGTCAATAACAGCGCAAGCATCGTTTCTAACTGGACAATTCTAAATTTTAGATATTTGCAAATATGTAATTACAAAATAATTGTTTTTATAGTCCAAATGTCATTTCCGTCGCGTTTCTCCTCCTTGTTTCAGCGCGGAAAAATGAATTTTTTGTTTGTTTGTAAATGCATACATTTTAATTTGACTGCGTTCCAGGGTTAAGAATATGAAGTTAAATACAACAACAAATTTATTCATTTGAAATAATTAACTTACAATCTTTCAAACATGTGTCTCCATGTATTTGCATCATTGCTGTAAAAAATGTTAAATGTTTATAAATTCAAATTAACAGCCATCTTTAAAGGATTTAGACTAAATAAAGAAACTCATTCATGCTTTCTTTGAAATATATTCAATTAAATGGGTGGGACATCAGTTTCCTGTGTTTTTTCAAAGTTAGTGGTTGTATTCGTCACGTGTTTCATCAATTTTGTCATTTCCGTAGGTGCATACATTTTGAGTAAGTAATAGTAAACAAAAAATATTTTGTAGCAGTCTTCTGAAGTTATGTTGCAGTTACTTATACAAAATTTAAAAAAAAAATATACTTTTTGTTTTTCGTGTTTAAAAAGTTAAAAAACATCGATTTTCGTCATTTCCGTCGCGTCATTTCCGTCGCCTTTTTTGGGTTACGGCGATGAGAAAATGGTGAAATGACTTTATATGTGTTTTTCCTTAAAAAAATCATGATTTTATTGCAAATCATTAAAATTTTTGTGCATGCATTTAAAACCCCTAAAAGGCAATTGCAGACCGTAAAACTGAGATAGGTGGGGAAGCGAAAACGTAACAAATTATTTATCTTTACTAGTTAAATGTCATTTCCGTACCACACAATCATTTCCGTAAATAGATTTAATTTAGATTTTTATAATTTTAAATAGATTCCTGAAATACCATAAGTCCTTTAAATATATAATAATATTTTAAAAGAAATTTTTTTGTACTGGTACATTATCATTTCCATCGAAAGCGTCATTTCCGTATCAAGCCCAAATTCTCAAAAACGCTTAAAATCAAGTGCCCCCACTTAAAATCATTAATTTATTCTATAATTTATAACAACACTTGAATGTACATAATTTTTTCTTAAATTTAGGTGGGGACATTGTGGGTGCTAAAAAGGAGTTTTTAAAAGAGAACCACACATACCTGTACCAAAACATCCATTATAACTTTTTTTTTACAAAAAAAAATAATTTTAGTGTATTTTTAAAAAGTTTTACGCATGAATTTTTTTTTTTTTTATATTTTATTATTTAAGAAAAAACTATTTCATCTTCCTACATCTATAAAATCCAAGGATACACAAGTGGGGATTTTCCTGAAAAGACATATAATGGTATTAGGTACAATATGAGTAAGTATCAAACCTATTACCGAAATTTAGAATTTTTTGTATGGAGGCATGTCTATATAGGAATTTTGCGAAGAAAGGGTGCAATTAAAATCTTCTCAAACACAGTTAAATACATTTTTTATGTAATTCTAAAAATGAGGTTTTCTGCACAATTGAATTCTGAAAGCTCGACATTTTTTTTTTTTATTAATTTACGAATAAACAAAACTAAACCAACCTCCATTACGACTTTTTTCAATTCAAAAAAATTTGACTCTTTGTGTATTTTTAAAAAGTTTTTATCGTAAATATATTCCTTATTATATTTTATTATTAAAGAAAAAATAATTATCAATCATTTAACGTACCAATCTTGTTTCTAAACCAATTATATTTAAAGATATAGCCATTTTCATGAAACAAAGAATTCCCAAAAATAAAAAAAAAATCACACTAAAATCCCGTTATTTTTTTTTTTTGCTCAACAGCCACAGCCAAGGATATTGCTGAAAAGTTGTTTTTTCCATGTTTTTGTTTCCTGGGCTATAGCAAATGTTTTCAACTCAAATATTTTGAAAAACAAACAATGATAGTGATTTCTACCAAAAATATATGTGGGTGATTCTCTACTAAAAGCTCCTTTTCGTGGCCCCGACCAAAAATGGTTCAACAAATTAAAAAAACTTATTTATTTTGAAGTCAATAACAGCGCAAGCATCGTTTCTAACTGGACAATTCTAAATTTTAAATATTTGCAAATATGTAATTACAAAATAATTGTTTTTATGGTCCAAATGTCATTTCCGTCGCGTGTCTCCTCCTTGTTTCAGCGCGTTAAAATGGATTTTTTGTTTGTTTGTAAATGCATACATTTTAATTTGACTGAGTTCCAGGGTTAAGAATTTGTAGTTAAATACAACAACAAATTTATTCATTTGAAATAATTAACTTACAATCTTTCAAACATGTGTCTCCATGTATTTGCATCATTTCTGTAAAAAATGTTAAATGTTTATGAATTCAAATTAACAGCCGTCTTTATAGGATTTAGACTAAATAAAGAGACTCATTTATGCTTTCTTTGAAATATATACAATTAAATGGGTGGGACATAAGCTTCGTGTGTTTTTTCAAAGTTAGTGGTTGTGTTCGTGTTTCATCAATTTCGTCATTTCCGTAGGTGCATATAATTTGAGTAAGTGATAGTAAAAAAAAAATATTTTGTTGCAGTTACTTATACAAAATTTAAAAAGAAAAAAAAATATACTTTTTGTTTTTCGTGTCTAAAAAGTTAAAAAATATCGATTTTCGTCATTTCCGTCGCGTTATTTCCGTCGCCTTTTTTGGGCTACGGCGATGAGAAAATGGTGAAATGACTTTAGATGTGTTTTTCCTTAAAAAAATCATGATTTTATTGCAAATCATTAAAATTTTTGTGCATGTATTTAAAACCCCTAAAAGGCAGTTGCAGACCGTAAAACTGAGATAGGTGGGGAAGCGAAAACGTAACAAATTATTTATCTTTACTAGTTAAATGTCATTTCCGTACCACACAATCATTTCCGTAAATAGATTTAATTTAGATTTTTATAATTTTAAATAGATTCCTGAAATACGATTAGTCCTTAAAATGCATTCTGAATCACACGGCACTTGTTACAAGGAATATTTTAAAAGAAATTTATTTGTACTGGTACATTATCATTTCCATCGAAGGCGTCATTTCCGTATCAAGCCCAAATTCTCAAAAACGCTTAAAATCGAGTGCCCCCACTTAAAATCATTAATGTATTCTATAATTTATAACAACACTTGAATGTACATAATTTTTTCTTAAATTTAGGTGGGGACATTTTGGGTGCTAAAAAGGAGCTTTTAAAAGAGAACCACACATGCCATTACAACTTTTTTTTTTCCAAAAAAAAAAAATAATTTTAGTGTATTTTTAAAAAGTTTTACGCATGAATTTATTTTTTTTTTATATTTTATTATTTAAGAAAAAACAATTTCAAACTTATTCCTACATCTATAAAATCCAAGGATACACAGGTGGGGATGTTCCTGAAAAGATATATAATGGTATTAGGTACAATATAAGTAAGTATCAAAGCTATTACCGAAATTTAGAATTTTGTATGGAGGCATGTCTCTATAGGAATTTTGTGAAGAAAGGGTGCAATTAAAATCTTCTGAAACACAGTTAAATACATTTTGTATGTAATTCTAAAAATGAGGTTTTCTGCACAATTGAATTCTGAAAACTGGACAATTTTTGTTTTTATTAATTTACGAATAAACAAAACTAAACCAACCTCCATTACGACTTTTTTCAAAAAAATTTGACTCTTTGTGTATTTTTAAAAAGTTTTTGTCGTATATATATTCCTTATTATATTTTTTTATTAAAGAAAAAATAATTATCAATCATTTAACGTACCAATCTTGTTTCTAAACCAATTATATTTAAAGATATAGCCGTTTTCATGAAACAAAGAATTCCCAAAAATAAAAAAAAAATCACACTAAAATCCCGTTATTTTTTTTTGCTCAACAGCCACACCCAAGGATATTTCTGAAAAGTTGTATAATAGTATTAGGTACAATATATGTAAGTATCAAAGCTATTACCAAAATTTAGAAACTTGTATGGAGCCATGTTTTTGTTTCCTGGGCTATAACAAATGTTTTCAACTCAAATATTTTGAAAAACAAACAATGATAGCGATTTCAAATTTCTACCAAAAATATATACGGGTGATTCTCCACTAAAAGCTCCTTTTCGTGGCCCCGACCAAAAATGCTTCAACAAATTAAAAAAACTTATTTATTTTGAAGTCAATAACAGCGCAAGCATCGTTTCTAACTGGACAATTCTAAATTTTAGATATTTGCAAATATGTAATTACAAAATAATTGTTTTTATAGTCCAAGTGTCATTTCCGTCGCGTTTCTCCTCCTTGTTTCAGCGCGGAAAAATGAATTTTTTGTTTGTTTGTAAATGCATACATTTTAATTTGACTGCGTTCCAGGGTTAAGAATATGTAGTTAAATACAACAACAAATTTATTCATTTGAAATAATTAACTTACAATCTTCCAAACATGTGTCTCCATGTATTTGCATCATTGCTGTAAAAAATGTTAAATGTTTATAAATTCAAATTAACAGCCATCTTTATAGGATTTAGACTAAATAAAGAAACTCATTCATGCTTTCTTTGAAATATATTCAATTAAATGGGTGGGACATCAGTTTCCTGTGTTTTTTCAAAGTTAGTGGTTGTATTCGTCACGTGTTTCATCAATTTCGTCATTTCCGTAGGTGCATATAATTTGAGTAAGTAATAGTAAAAAAAAAATATTTTGTAGCAGTCTTCTGAAGTTATGTTGCAGTTACTTATACAAAATTTAAAAAAAAAATATACTTTTTGTTTTTCGTGTTTAAAAAGTTAAAAAACATCGATTTTCGTCATTTCCGTCGCGTCATTTCCGTCGCCTTTTTTGGGTTACGGCGATGAGAAAATGGTGAAATGACTTTATATGTGTTTTTCCTTAAAAAAATCATGATTTTATTGCAAATCATTAAAATTTTTGTGCATGCATTTAAAACCCCTAAAAGGCAATTGCAGACCGTAAAACTGAGATAGGTGGGGAAGCGAAAACGTGACAAATTATTTATCTTTACTAGTTAAATGTCATTTCCGTACCACACAATCATTTCCGTAAATAGATTTAATTTAGATTTTTATAATTTTAAATAGATTCCTGAAATACCATAAGTCCTTTAAATATATAATAATATTTTAAAAGAAATTTTTTTGTACTGGTACATTATCATTTCCATCGAAAGCGTCATTTCCGTATCAAGCCCAAATTCTCAAAAACGCTTAAAATCAAGTGCCCCCACTTAAAATCATTAATTTATTCTATAATTTATAACAACACTTGAATGTACATAATTTTTTCTTAAATTTAGGTGGGGACATTGTGGGTGCTAAAAAGGAGTTTTTAAAAGAGAACCACACATACCTGTACCAAAACATCCATTATAACTTTTTTTTTACAAAAAAAAATAATTTTAGTGTATTTTTAAAAAGTTTTACGCATGAATTTTTTTTTTTTTATATTTTATTATTTAAGAAAAAACTATTTCATCTTCCTACATCTATAAAATCCAAGGATACACAAGTGGGGATTTTCCTGAAAAGACATATAATGGTATTAGGTACAATATGAGTAAGTATCAAACCTATTACCGAAATTTAGAATTTTGTATGGAGGCATGTCTATATAGGAATTTTGCGAAGAAAGGGTGCAATTAAAATCTTCTCAAACACAGTTAAATACATTTTTTATGTAATTCTAAAAATGAGGTTTTCTGCACAATTGAATTCTGAAAGCTCGACATTTTTTTTTTTTTATTAATTTACGAATAAACAAAACTAAACCAACCTCCATTACGACTTTTTTCAAAAAAATTTGACTCTTTGTGTATTTTTAAAAAGTTTTTATCGAAAATATATTCCTTATTATATTTTATTATTAAAGAAAAAATAATTATCAATCATTTAACGTACCAATCTTGTTTCTAAACCAATTATATTTAAAGATATAGCCATTTTCATGAAACAAAGAATTCCCAAAAATAAAAAAAAAATCACACTAAAATCCCGTTATTTTTTTTTTTGCTCAACAGCCACAGCCAAGGATATTGCTGAAAAGTTGTTTTTTCCATGTTTTTGTTTCCTGGGCTATAGCAAATGTTTTCAACTCAAATATTTTGAAAAACAAACAATGATAGTGATTTCTACCAAAAATATATGTGGGTGATTCTCTACTAAAAGCTCCTTTTCGTGGCCCCGACCAAAAATGGTTCAACAAATTAAAAAAACTTATTTATTTTGAAGTCAATAACAGCGCAAGCATCGTTTCTAACTGGACAATTCTAAATTTTAAATATTTGCAAATATGTAATTACAAAATAATTGTTTTTATGGTCCAAATGTCATTTCCGTCGCGTGTCTCCTCCTTGTTTCAGCGCGTTAAAATGGATTTTTTGTTTGTTTGTAAATGCATACATTTTAATTTGACTGAGTTCCAGGGTTAAGAATATGTAGTTAAATACAACAACAAATTTATTCATTTGAAATAATTAACTTACAATCTTTCAAACATGTGTCTCCATGTATTTGCATCATTTCTGTAAAAAATGTTAAATGTTTATGAATTCAAATTAACAGCCGTCTTTATAGGATTTAGACTAAATAAAGAGACTCATTTATGCTTTCTTTGAAATATATACAATTAAATGGGTGGGACATAAGCTTCGTGTGTTTTTTCAAAGTTAGTGGTTGTGTTCGTGTTTCATCAATTTCGTCATTTCCGTAGGTGCATATAATTTGAGTAAGTGATAGTAAAAAAAAAATATTTTGTTGCAGTTACTTATACAAAATTTAAAAAGAAAAAAAAATATACTTTTTGTTTTTCGTGTCTAAAAAGTTAAAAAATATCGATTTTCGTCATTTCCGTCGCGTTATTTCCGTCGCCTTTTTTGGGCTACGGCGATGAGAAAATGGTGAAATGACTTTAGATGTGTTTTTCCTTAAAAAAATCATGATTTTATTGCAAATCATTAAAATTTTTGTGCATGCATTTAAAACCCCTAAAAGGCAATTGCAGACCGTAAAACTGAGATAGGTGGGGAAGCGAAAACGTAACAAATTATTTATCTTTACTAGTTAAATGTCATTTCCGTACCACACAATCATTTCCGTAAATAGATTTAATTTAGATTTTTATAATTTTAAATAGATTCCTGAAATACGATAAGTCCTTTAAATGCATCCTGAATCACACGGCACTTGTTACAAGGAATATTTTAAAAGAAATTTATTTGTACTGGTACATTATCATTTCCATCGAAGGCGTCATTTCCGTATCAAGCCCAAATTCTCAAAAACGCTTAAAATCGAGTGCCCCCACTTAAAATCATTAATGTATTCTATAATTTATAACAACACTTGAATGTACATAATTTTTTCTTAAATTTAGGTGGGGACATTTTGGGTGCTAAAAAGGAGCTTTTAAAAGAGAACCACACATGCCATTACAACTTTTTTTTTTCCAAAAAAAAAAAATAATTTTAGTGTATTTTTAAAAAGTTTTACGCATGAATTTATTTTTTTTTATATTTTATTATTTAAGAAAAAACAATTTCAAACTTATTCCTACATCTATAAAATCCAAGGATACACAGGTGGGGATGTTCCTGAAAAGATATATAATGGTATTAGGTACAATATAAGTAAGTATCAAAGCTATTACCGAAATTTAGAATTTTGTATGGAGGCATGTCTCTATAGGAATTTTGTGAAGAAAGGGTGCAATTAAAATCTTCTGAAACACAGTTAAATACATTTTGTATGTAATTCTAAAAATGAGGTTTTCTGCACAATTGAATTCTGAAAACTGGATAATTTTTTTTTTTATTAATTTACGAATAAACAAAACTAAACCAACCTCCATTACGACTTTTTTCAAAAAAATTTGACTCTTTGTGTATTTTTAAAAAGTTTTTGTCGTATATATGTTCCTTATTATATTTTTTTATTAAAGAAAAAATAATTATCAATCATTTAACGTACCAATCTTGTTTCTAAACCAATTATATTTAAAGATATAGCCGTTTTCATGAAACAAAGAATTCCCAAAAATAAAAAAAAAATCACACTAAAATCCCGTTATTTTTTTTTGCTCAACAGCCACACCCAAGGATATTTCTGAAAAGTTGTATAATAGTATTAGGTACAATATATGTAAGTATCAAAGCTATTACCAAAATTTAGAAACTTGTATGGAGCCATGTTTTTGTTTCCTGGGCTATAACAAATGTTTTCAACTCAAATATTTTGAAAAACAAACAATGATAGCGATTTCAAATTTCTACCAAAAATATATACGGGTGATTCTCCACTAAAAGCTCCTTTTCGTGGCCCCGACCAAAAATGCTTCAACAAATTAAAAAAACTTATTTATTTTGAAGTCAATAACAGCGCAAGCATCGTTTCTAACTGGACAATTCTAAATTTTAGATATTTGCAAATATGTAATTACAAAATAATTGTTTTTATAGTCCAAGTGTCATTTCCGTCGCGTTTCTCCTCCTTGTTTCAGCGCGGAAAAATGAATTTTTTGTTTGTTTGTAAATGCATACATTTTAATTTGACTGCGTTCCAGGGTTAAGAATATGTAGTTAAATACAACAACAAATTTATTCATTTGAAATAATTAACTTACAATCTTCCAAACATGTGTCTCCATGTATTTGCATCATTGCTGTAAAAAATGTTAAATGTTTATAAATTCAAATTAACAGCCATCTTTATAGGATTTAGACTAAATAAAGAAACTCATTCATGCTTTCTTTGAAATATATTCAATTAAATGGGTGGGACATCAGTTTCCTGTGTTTTTTCAAAGTTAGTGGTTGTATTCGTCACGTGTTTCATCAATTTCGTCATTTCCGTAGGTGCATATAATTTGAGTAAGTAATAGTAAAAAAAAAATATTTTGTAGCAGTCTTCTGAAGTTATGTTGCAGTTACTTATACAAAATTTAAAAAAAAAATATACTTTTTGTTTTTCGTGTTTAAAAAGTTAAAAAACATCGATTTTCGTCATTTCCGTCGCGTCATTTCCGTCGCCTTTTTTGGGTTACGGCGATGAGAAAATGGTGAAATGACTTTATATGTGTTTTTCCTTAAAAAAATCATGATTTTATTGCAAATCATTAAAATTTTTGTGCATGCATTTAAAACCCCTAAAAGGCAATTGCAGACCGTAAAACTGAGATAGGTGGGGAAGCGAAAACGTAACAAATTATTTATCTTTACTAGTTAAATGTCATTTCCGTACCACACAATCATTTCCGTAAATAGATTTAATTTAGATTTTTATAATTTTAAATAGATTCCTGAAATACCATAAGTCCTTTAAATGCATCCTGAATCACACGGCACTTGTTACAAGGAATATTTTAAAAGAAATTTTTTTGTACTGGTACATTATCATTTCCATCGAAGGCGTCATTTCCGTATCAAGCCCAAATTCTCAAAAACGCTTAAAATCAAGTGCCCCCACTTAAAATCATTAATTTATTCTATAATTTATAACAACACTTGAATGTACATAATTTTTTCTTAAATTTAGGTGGGGACATTTTGGGTGCTAAAAAAGAGCTTTTAAAAGAGAACCACACATACCTGTACCAAAACATCCATTATAACCTTTTTTTTCCCAAAAAAAAAAAATAATTTTAGTGTATTTTTAAAAAGTTTTACGCATGAATTTATTTTTTTTTATATTTTATTATTTAAGAAAAAACAATTTCAAACTTATTCTTACATCTATAAAATCCAAGGATACACAGGTGGGGATGTTCCTGCAAAGACATATAATGGTATTAGGTACAATATAAGTACAATATAATAAGTATTTTGAATGGAGGCATGTCTCTATAGGAATTTTGTGAAGAAAGGGTGCAATTAAAATCTTCTGAAACACAGTTAAATACAGTTTTTTGTGTAATTCTAAAAATGAGAATTTCTGCACAATTGAATTCTGAAAACTGGGCAATTTTTTTTTTTATTAATTTACGAATAAACAAAACTAAACCAACCTCCATTACGACTTTTTTCAAAAAATTTGACTCTTTGTGTATTTTTAAAAAGTTTGTATCGTATATATATTCCTTATTATATTTTATTATTAAAGAAAAAATAATTATCAATCATTTAACGTACCAATCTTGTTTCTAAACCAATTATATTTAAAGATATAGCCATTTTCATGAAACAAAGAATTCCCAAAAATAAAAAAAAATCACACTAAAATCCCGTTATTTTTTTTTGCTCAACAGCCACACCCAAGGATATTTCTGAAAAGTTGTATAATAGTATTAGGTACAATATATGTAAGTATCAAAGCTATTACCAAAATTTAGAAACTTGTATGGAGCCATGTTTTTGTTTCCTGGGCTATAACAAATGTTTTCAACTCAAATATTTTGAAAAACAAACAATGATAGTGATTTCAAATTTCTACCAAAAATATATACGGGTGATTCTCCACTAAAAGCTCCTTTTCGTGGCCCCGACCAAAAATGCTTCAACAAATTAAAAAAAACTTATTTATTTTGAAGTCAATAACAGCGCAAGCATCGTTTCTAACTGGACAATTCTAAATTTTAGATATTTGCAAATATGTAATTACAAAATAATTGTTTTTATAGTCCAAATGTCATTTCCGTCGCGTTTCTCCTCCTTGTTTCAGCGCGGAAAAATGAATTTTTTGTTTGTTTGTAAATGCATACATTTTAATTTGAATGCGTTCCAGGGTTAAGAATATGTAGTTAAATACAACAACAAATTTATTCATTTGAAATAATTAACTTACAAACTTTCAAACATGTGTCTCCATGTATTTGCATCATTGCTGTAAAAAATGTTAAATGTTTATAAATTCAAATTAACAGCCATCTTTATAGGATTTAGACTAAATAAAGAAACTCATTCATGCTTTCTTTGAAATATATTCAATTAAATGGGTGGGACATCAGTTTCCTGTGTTTTTTCAAAGTTAGTGGTTGTATTCGTCACGTGTTTCATCAATTTCGTCATTTCCGTAGGTGCATATAATTTGAGTAAGTAATAGTAAAAAAAAAATATTTTGTAGCAGTCTTCTGAAGTTATGTTGCAGTTACTTATACAAAATTTAAAAAAAAATATATACTTTTTGTTTTTCGTGTCTAAAAAGTTAAAAAACATCGATTTTCGTCATTTCCGTCGCCTTTTTTGGGTTACGGCGATGAGAAACTGGTGAAATGACTTTAAATGTGTTTTTCCTTAAAAAAATCATGATTTTATTGCAAATCATTAAAATTTTTGTGCATGCATTTAAAACCCCTAAAAGGCAATTGCAGACCGTAAAACTGAGATAGGTGGGGAAGCGAAAACGCAACAAATTATTTATCTTTACTAGTTAAATGTCATTTCCGTACCACACAATCATTTCCGATTTAATTTAGATTTTTATAATTTTAAATAGATTCCTGAAATACCATAACGGCCCTTGTTAGAAGGAATATTTTAAGAGAAAATTTTTTGTACTGGTACATTATCATTTCCATCGAAGGCGTCATTTCCGTATCAAGCCCAAATTCTCAAAAACGCTTAAAATCAAGTGCCACCACTTTAAATCATTAATTTATTCTATAATTTATAACAACACTTGAATGTACATAATTTTTTCTTACATTTAGGTGGGGACATTTTGGGTGCTAAAAAGGAGCTTTTAAAAGAGAACCACACATACCTGTACCACCTAAAAATAAATAAATCGGGTGGCACAACGGCTCATGCAGAACCAGGCCTGAGTGACTAACAACTCGCAACCATTCCTGTGTACGCCTTTCGACAGGAATGGAAGGGACCTACAATTTTATGCCGAATCCGAACGGCTAGACGAGAAGCACTTATTCGTGACAAGTGATACTCTTGGAGGATTTGTCAATTCCTCGCAAGAGGCAGTAGCCCTGAAAAAAAACTTTTTAGTTTTTAGGTGGACGAGGCTGGGAAACGATCCCAGACCTCCAGCGTGACAGTCGAACCAGCGTGACAGTACCACCTAAAAGATATAGCCATTTTCATGAAACAAAGAATTCCCAAAAATAAAAAAAAATCACACTAAAATCCCGTTATTTTTTTGTTGCTCAACAGCCACACCCAAGGATATTTCTGAAAAGTTGTATAATAGTATTAGGTACAATATATGTAAGTATCAAAGCTATTACGAAAATTTAGAAACTTGTATGGAGCCATGTTTTTGTTTCCTGGGCTATAACAAATGTTTTCAACTCAAATATTTTGAAAAACAAACAATGATAGTGATTTCAAATTTCTACCAAAAATATATACGGGTGATTCTCCACTAAAAGCTCCTTTTCGTGGCCCCGACCAAAAATGCTTCAACAAATTAAAAAAACTTATTTATTTTGAAGTCAATAACGGCGCAAGCATCGTTTCTAACTGGACAATTCTAAATTTTAGATATTTGCAAATATGTAATTACAAAATAATTGTTTTTATAGTCCAAATGTCATTTCCGTCGCGTTTCTCCTCCTTGTTTCAGCGCGGAAAAATGAATTTTTTGTTTGTTTGTAAATGCATACATTTTAATTTGAATGCGTTCCAGGGTTAAGAATATGTAGTTAAATACAACAACAAATTTATTCATTTGAAATAATTAACTTACAATCTTTCAAACATGTGTCTCCATGTATTTGCATCATTGCTGTAAAAAATGTTAAATGTTTATAAATTCAAATTAACAGCCATCTTTATAGGATTTAGACTAAATAAAGAAACTCATTCATGCTTTCTTTGAAATATATTCAATTAAATGGGTGGGACATCAGTTTCCTGTGTTTTTTCAAAGTTAGTGGTTGTATTCGTCACGTGTTTCATCAATTTCGTCATTTCCGTAGGTGCATATAATTTGAGTAAGTAATAGTAAAAAAAAAATATTTTGTAGCAGTCTTCTGAAGTTATGTTGCAGTTACTTATACAAAATTTAAAAAAAAATATATACTTTTTGTTTTTCGTGTCTAAAAAGTTAAAAAACATCGATTTTCGTCATTTCCGTCGCCTTTTTTGGGTTACGGCGATGAGAAACTGGTGAAATGACTTTAAATGTGTTTTTCCTTAAAAAAATCATGATTTTATTGCAAATCATTAAAATTTTTGTGCATGCATTTAAAACCCCTAAAAGGCAATTGCAGACCGTAAAACTGAGATAGGTGGGGAAGCGAAAACGCAACAAATTATTTATCTTTACTAGTTAAATGTCATTTCCGTACCACACAATCATTTCCGATTTAATTTAGATTTTTATAATTTTAAATAGATTCCTGAAATACCATAACGGCCCTTGTTAGAAGGAATATTTTAAAAGAAAATTTTTTGTACTGGTACATTATCATTTCCATCGAAGGCGTCATTTCCGTATCAAGCCCAAATTCTCAAAAACGCTTAAAATCAAGTGCCACCACTTTAAATCATTAATTTATTCTATAATTTATAACAACACTTGAATGTACATAATTTTTTCTTACATTTAGGTGGGGACATTTTGGGTGCTAAAAAGGAGCTTTTAAAAGAGAACCACACATACCTGTACCACCTAAAAATAAATAAATCGGGTGGCACAACGGCTCATGAAGAACCAGGCCTGAGTGACTAACAACTCGCAACCATTCCTGTGTGCGCCTTTCGACAGGAATGGAAGGGACCTACAATTTTATGCCGAATCCGAACGGCTAGACGAGAAGCACTTATTCGTGACAAGTGATACTCTTGGAGGATTTGTCAATTCCTCGCAAGAGGCAGTAGCCCTGAAAAAAAACTTTTTAGTTTTTAGGTGGACGAGGCTGGGAAACGATCCCAGACCTCCAGCGTGACAGTCGAACCAGCGTGACAGTACCACCTAAAAGATATAGCCATTTTCATGAAACAAAGAATTCCCAAAAATAAAAAAAAATCACACTAAAATCCCGTTATTTTTTTGTTGCTCAACAGCCACACCCAAGGATATTTCTGAAAAGTTGTATAATAGTATTAGGTACAATATATGTAAGTATCAAAGCTATTACGAAAATTTAGAAACTTGTATGGAGCCATGTTTTTGTTTCCTGGGCTATAACAAATGTTTTCAACTCAAATATTTTGAAAAACAAACAATGATAGTGATTTCAAATTTCTACCAAAAATATATACGGGTGATTCTCCACTAAAAGCTCCTTTTCGTGGCCCCGACCAAAAATGCTTCAACAAATTAAAAAAACTTATTTATTTTGAAGTCAATAACAGCGCAAGCATCGTTTCTAACTGGACAATTCTAAATTTTAGATATTTGCAAATATGTAATTACAAAATAATTGTTTTTATAGTCCAAATGTCATTTCCGTCGCGTTTCTCCTCCTTGTTTCAGCGCGGAAAAATGAATTTTTTGTTTGTTTGTAAATGCATACATTTTAATTTGAATGCGTTCCAGGGTTAAGAATATGTAGTTAAATACAACAACAAATTTATTCATTTGAAATAATTAACTTACAATCTTTCAAACATGTGTCTCCATGTATTTGCATCATTGCTGTAAAAAATGTTAAATGTTTATAAATTCAAATTAACAGCCATCTTTATAGGATTTAGACTAAATAAAGAAACTCATTCATGCTTTCTTTGAAATATATTCAATTAAATGGGTGGGACATCAGTTTCCTGTGTTTTTTCAAAGTTAGTGGTTGTATTCGTCACGTGTTTCATCAATTTCGTCATTTCCGTAGGTGCATATAATTTGAGTAAGTAATAGTAAAAAAAAAATATTTTGTAGCAGTCTTCTGAAGTTATGTTGCAGTTACTTATACAAAATTTAAAAAAAAATATATACTTTTTGTTTTTCGTGTCTAAAAAGTTAAAAAACATCGATTTTCGTCATTTCCGTCGCCTTTTTTGGGTTACGGCGATGAGAAACTGGTGAAATGACTTTAAATGTGTTTTTCCTTAAAAAAATCATGATTTTATTGCAAATCATTAAAATTTTTGTGCATGCATTTAAAACCCCTAAAAGGCAATTGCAGACCGTAAAACTGAGATAGGTGGGGAAGCGAAAACGCAACAAATTATTTATCTTTACTAGTTAAATGTCATTTCCGTACCACACAATCATTTCCGATTTAATTTAGATTTTTATAATTTTAAATAGATTCCTGAAATACCATAACGGCCCTTGTTAGAAGGAATATTTTAAAAGAAAATTTTTTGTACTGGTACATTATCATTTCCATCGAAGGCGTCATTTCCGTATCAAGCCCAAATTCTCAAAAACGCTTAAAATCAAGTGCCACCACTTTAAATCATTAATTTATTCTATAATTTATAACAACACTTGAATGTACATAATTTTTTCTTACATTTAGGTGGGGACATTTTGGGTGCTAAAAAGGAGCTTTTAAAAGAGAACCACACATACCTGTACCACCTAAAAATAAATAAATCGGGTGGCACAACGGCTCATGAAGAACCAGGCCTGAGTGACTAACAACTCGCAACCATTCCTGTGTGCGCCTTTCGACAGGAATGGAAGGGACCTACAATTTTATGCCGAATCCGAACGGCTAGACGAGAAGCACTTATTCGTGACAAGTGATACTCTTGGAGGATTTGTCAATTCCTCGCAAGAGGCAGTAGCCCTGAAAAAAAACTTTTTAGTTTTTAGGTGGACGAGGCTGGGAAACGATCCCAGACCTCCAGCGTGACAGTCGAACCAGCGTGACAGTACCACCTAAATGTTGAGTAATTTTGAGATTTTTAAAACCACCCTTTAAAAACCTAAAAATGTTGCAAGAAAAAACTTTTTTTTTTTAAGTACATTCCCGTGATTTTTGGTATTTTTTTTAGCCTGTTACCAAAGTTATTAAACTATAAAATATATAATTATATAATATATACTCTACCACCTACCACTCAGGCAAATGATAATGTCACATTCGTGGCTAAAATTCAACCTTTATTTTTTTTTTTAAATAAATCAGAACAATACCTACACACAACAAAGGTATTCTTAAAGCAATTGTATGCATAGCAACAATTGTGGGGTATTCTTAAATAGCTTTAAGAATAATTGACACCATTTTCATTGTTGCTTTTTTGTCTTTCCTTTCATTGTGTGCGCATGTATTTGTGAATTTGTTTTGGCTTGCCTGTGATTTTTAGCTTCCCATTGGAAGTTATTGTATTTGGTGCGATATGTCGAATTGAAAATTTTGACATATCTTCACGTTTTGAGGTCTCTAGAATCAGAATTCGTCGTTTTTAGCAAGATGTCTGTATGTACGTGCGTTCGGGGTACTTTTTTCGTCCACCATATCTCGAGAATGAATAAAGATATCGACCTCGGATCAATTTTATTTTACAGATAATATTGTCAATAAACCGTTTTCTTACTACAGCAATTTAAAAAAGAGCTGTAAAATTTCATTTATCTGGATTATTTCAAGAACGGAATAAGATATTCACTTCAGACTAATTTTAATTTACACATAATTACACAATACCAAATTGGTAAATATTAAAAAAAAAATCAACAGACACTTTTTTTTTTAAGTAAGAAAAACAGTTGAAAAATAATTTTCGTCTCAAATATTTCAAGAAAATATAAAATGATTCCGAACCCTGTCTATTTTTTTTTACATATAATGACGTAGTCAACAACTGATAACTTAAAAAAAAAATCAATAAACAGTTTTTTTAGAGCAGAAAAACTGGAACAAAAACTATTAAAAATTCTTAACAAATTTTATCAACTCAAATATTTTGAAAAACAAACAATGATAACGGTATCAAAAATATATACCCATACCACCTAAACGTAGTGTAATTTTGAGATTTTTAAAACCACCCTTAATAAAGCTAAAAATCAAAATGTTGCAAGAAACAACTTTTCAAAAATGTTTTTATTCGAAAAATTCTTACACTTAACATCGCTACAAAATCGAAATTTTGCATATGACACTTAATATGCCTTTTTATATTCTTTGACACCATGTTTTGTTTGTTTTTTTAAGTACACTGCCCCGATTTTTGGTATTTTTTTTAGCCAATAGTCTGTTTTGAAATAATTGGCTTAAATAATTAATACCTCCATACCGAGAAGAGTTGGGAGAAAAAAGTTTTAAGTGTAAGATTCTTAGAATTTTGTTACCTATTTACAAAAAAATTATAAAAAATTTTACTATTATAAATAGCTTAAGTACAAAATAATGGTAATGTCACATTTTGCCCTGTTTCTCTATCTGATTACCCAAAAAGCCAAAGTTTTAACTCTATAAAATATATAATTATATAATATACCTATACCTAATCTACCACCCACCACTTAGGCAAACGATAATGTCAGATTCATGGCTAAAATTCAACCTTGAATTGTTTACAAAAAAAAACAATAAGAATAGAACCTACAGACAAAAAAGGATTATTAAAGCAATTGTATGCATTAACATAGCAACATTTGTGGGCTATTCTTAATGGCTTTAAGAATAATTGACATCATTTTCTTTGTTGCTTTTTGGTTCATTCTTTGCGCATTTATTTGTAAATTTGTTTTGTTTTTCTGTATTGTTCTTGATTTTGGCGGGTGATTTCTGATTCCGTATAAAAGAAGAGAGAAGTTTTACGGGTGGAATTCGCTTCCGCATAAGAGACCTAAAGAGAAGGCAAAGAAAGGACATTTTATGCTGTACAAACCAGAAAGAACACATCATAGGAAGTATGCACGTTAAAAAAAGCACTATTAAGAAACATGCATGCTTTTTGTTTTTCTTCTTCTTTTGTATAGAAGAATTTGTTTTGTTATTCTTTCTTTTCTTGTTTGTCTTTCTTGATTTGGACGGGTGGATTTTTTTTTTCGAATTTCAGGGGTAAAGATATGGTTAAAAAGGACTTTTTCCATGTAGCTGGGGCAGCGAAAACAAGAATAAAACATCGAAACTCTTACATAAAAAAGCTATGCCTACTAAGAAACATGTTCCATGTTTCTTTATTATTTGCCATAAGGTAAATAAGGGGAGATCGTTTTTAGGTGTGTATTATGTGTTGTAGGAAACGCTGTATAATAAAAATAATATTAATAATGTTAAATACAATAACAATAATAACAATAATAATACTTACCATAATATTATCTCAAAAATAACATACATACCTATTTAACGCCTACAATAATAATACCTACAATAATACCTACATACCTATTTATTACCTACAATAACAATACCTACATACCTATTTAACGCCTACAATAATAATACCTACAATAATACCTACATACCTATTTCATACCTTCAATAAATATACCTATACAAATAATAATAATAATAATAATAGTAATAATAATAATAATAGTAATAATAATAATAATAATAATAATAATAATAATAATAATAATAATAATAATAATAATAATAATAATAATAATAATAATAATAATAATAATAATTATTATTATAATAATAATAATAATAATAATAATAATAATAATAATAATAATAATAATAATAATAATAATAATAATAATAATAATAATAATAATAATAATAATAATAATAATAATAATAATAATAATAATAATAATAATAATAATAATAATAATAATAATAATAATAATAATAATAATAATAATAATAATAATAATAATAATAATAATAATAATAATAATAATAATAATAATAATAATAATAATAATAATAATAATAATAATAATAATAATAATAATAACAATAATAATAATAATAATAATAATAATAATAATAATAATAATAATAATAATAATAATAATAATAATGATAATAATAATAATAAGAATAATTTATTTTTTTATCTAAGAGCCCAGACTATAATCGCAATAGATGTATGTACATACATAAGTACATCAGATTATATAATAGTTTAGACAATTATTGTCAACTGTTACTTTTTTGGTGTTGAAAAATGTACCTCCACTCCACATGGAGTACCTACCGTTTTGACATGATCTGATGATCATGTAAGACCGCTAAACTTTGGTGCCGCTAAGCTTTGGTGGCCTGATGAGTGACGTCAACGATTTTTTTTCTTCTTGAGTTGCTTAAGGACCGGTAGTTTTAGAGGACAAAAACTGCAAGAAAAAGGGCGGAGCTAAAACACTGTCTAGGCAAGGATAGTTCGTGCGATTAGCCGAAAAGGCAGTTGATGGATAACAGCAAAGCAGTTCGGGTTGAAAAATAGACAATTTGAATTTTTATACTGATCGTAAAAAGTACTCATTCGTATAAAATAGTATACCTACCTAATCACGCGCTAAAATAATAAAATAAAAGTTTTAGTGCCCTTAAATTGAAAATTTTAAGTACCTACCTCCCTACAAAATAATCTTTAGTTAATAAAAGTACATAAAAAAAAAAAAGCAATAAGATAAATCGTGGTTGCCAGAAAAGTGATTAAATTAGGTTCAAAAGTTAAAATACCTACCTATAAATAAAAACTGTGTACCTACAATCGACCAAAGAAAACCAAAAATATACCTACCTTTGGTGAACCTGCGTAATCTAGTGAAAACCAAAAAACAAAAAAAAAAAAAACATTTTCCCCCAAACCCGACTGCTATTATCGTAGTTAAGTTATCCTAGCCAACTAGTTTAATTTTCTAAACTCCAAAATAAGAAAATAATAAAGAAAAATATACCTACCCTATACATACCTTACCTGAAAAGAAACATAAACAAAAAAAAAACAGTATCTACCTACAAAAAAAAAAAAAACTACTATGATCAAATACTTACCTGCTAAATACCTACCTACATCAAGCTGGAGAACTACCTACCTGTGGACATCGATATAAATTTAACTTACCTGCTGGAAATTAACCTGGAAACCTGAAAAAAAAAAAGGAATATACCTGTGACCTGTGATCTGCGAACTATCATCACCCTACATCAGAATTCCCCTTAAAAAAAAAAAAGTGTCCAGTGTGTTTTCCTATACCTACCCCTCTTTCTTTTGTAAATTCTTCCGTGTGCCTCCCTTCATACCCACTGTGTCAAGTGTGTTGTTAAGTGTTTAAATTTAAGTTAGTTAAAATTGTAAATATAAAAAAAAATATATATACGCGTGGTCAAGTAAGTTATACTTAGAAAAAAACAAAAACGACAAAGGAAAAAGTAGAGAAAAAAAAAAAATGATAAGTTAAATAATCTTTATGCAATTTAATTAACTGAAAGTGTAAATTTAAAAGATCCAAAATCAAACAAAAAAAAAAATAATAATTAACCCCTGCGCTCTCATAACAAAACCAAAACAAAACAACATAACTAATTTTCGTTTCAGTCGACAACATAATAACGACATTTACTCCAATGCGGTGCACCTCCTTGGCAGTTCGGTAAACACAGTAAGTTCTTTTATGTTTGTGATTCTTGTGCCTGGTTATAGGTACTTTTATACCATTAATCAAAATTTTTTTTTGTTTTGAGTTTGTGACGAGATTTATTTCTAGTATAAAATTGCTAACTAACTACTTTTTTTTTGTTGGATAAAAGTGAAACACAAACACCAAAAATAACTTTTGTTTTTAAACAAGTTGAACAAATAAAATAAGACACGCAATTTATATCTTAATCTAATTACCAAACTCATTTAAAATTGTGTTATACATATATATTTGTCTAATTATATAAATTGTTTACAATTATGAAACAAATACTTTACAATTTACAAATATAATTTACAATACACCTATTCCCGAATTTACATACATACAAATATAAATCGAATTTATTTACGAATTCAGAATCTTGAATTAAATTATACTTAGGGTGGCCAACCTGTTGTTAAAATTTTCCTATTTGAATTTTTTTTATATATTTTTTTGTTTAAATTATACATAGTTACTAAGACTTTTTTATTAACATTATTTTTTTTCTACTTACCTTGGCCTGCAATAAATACATTGTTATATTTGATTTGAAAATTTTTGGAAGTCGTTATTTGCCTATGGGGTGTTTTTCTTGTTCAAGGATGAATTGACGCTTTTTTGTTTAGATGGGAAGTATTGGTTCTATCTACGCCGGCTTTATTTATCTTGGAGTCATATATTCCGTTTAGGATGAATGCCTAAACCACTAGTTCAAAGGTGGAGGTGACCAGACGAAGAAGACAACAGTGATGAAGACTAGGTAAGCTAGATTCGATGACAGGTTAGGGGTTACTGCGCGGATTCGGAGGACGCGGTAGCCATGGTGGTATCTTATGATACATGGGTGGGCAAATCCTCCAGAGGGTCCACAAACACCTTAGACCCTCCCCCCAAATGGAATCACCCTCCGACACACACATACAGACACGGACCCCTACTCACTTACACACTTCCACACTTACAACCTTGCGCAATTACACTCTTACCCATTTAAATACATACAGACTTACACAGTTACACACTTTCACACACGTATAGACATGGCATTCTTACTCAGGTATACAGCCACCGACGGACAGTCGCCCCAACAAACCCACTCACACATACATTTACACCCTCTTATATTTTCACATCCCTACGTTTCCACACACATACAATTACACACTGACACTCATACACACCAACACTCTCACACCACTACACACACATACATTAACACATACCTACATTTCAACACTCATACCTTTACACATTGACATCCATAGACTCACACACACCCATACATTTACACACACCTTTATGCACACACTGACACCCACACACAACACACACACACACACATTTACACCTACATACATTCACCCACACATACTTTTAGGCACACACCCCCATACATACCGGCACTCAGTTTTGCTTACTTACTTACTCTCTACACTTCTTTTTAGAACGAATTCGGGCTCAACTATTTTGTTGAACCCAAAATGATCACACATTCTCCGGCATGATTTATTTCGTAACCTCGGTCCAGGGCTTCGGTAGCAAGTACCCCCCCTTCCGACGAGCTAGGATGTGCTAATGCTAGCATGCCAGCTGCCGTGCCCTGGACACCCTCCCCTTTCTGCTGCCCGGATCAGCCTCATGTTCCTGTAAGCATGAGGGTGTAACGGTGGTAAAGAAATGGGAGGTTAGGGATTCTCGGATTTTGGCTACAAACTTAAGGTTATATTTCTTCGCGGAAAGCCATATAGTCACTAGTACGGGAATCCCTGCCGACAACACCTTCGGTTCGTTACAGGTGGCGCCCAACGTGGGGCCCGATTCGTTCTAAATATGGACATTTTTTTTGGGACAAAGTTGATCGGGATACACAGGGTCATCATTCTGTGGACGCCGGTTGTGTTCGGACGGAAGTCAGAAAAACATAACAAAAATTTTTGTTTTAACTTTTTAGTTATATTCGTTAGTAAAGATTTCATTTTCGTACGTCCGCTAAATGGGTTACTTTACCCTTATTTAGGCAGTTGCGATGCGGAAACCAAAAATTTTAAAATATTCTACAGAGACTAAACCTTTAAAGCCTAAGTTTGGAAACTTTAGTATACAGCTTCAGTTGTTTAAAGGGATTTTTTAACAGTTTGTTTTGTTGTGTTGACGCAGGGTTCCGATGCTTGACTGTCATCTTGGCGGGAAAGCCAGCTGAACATTGCAAGCTGAAACTCTGTTGTTCACTTTCTTGCGGGAACCGGGACACGATTTTGTGAACACGGGATGATTCCTTGTATTCTGATCAAACTTAGGTGATTCCATAGGGGGTACTTGTCTTCGTCATCTTCATCTGTCTTCGTTCGTCGTTCGTCACTCCCACCTTGACTACATGAATTAATTTGAGTTTTTATACAAAATTTTCTAGTTTAATATCACTTTTTATTACTAAAACACCTATTTTCATTTTTATTTATCTGCTTATCTGAATTTTATAGCTGAATCTCTTGATTTGTTTTGAATTCATACTATTTTTTTTTTACCTTTTTTAATTCTGTCTTAACCTAAAATTTTTTTATTTTTGAAGTTCTTTTATACACCAACCATACAATTTTTTTTTGAATTTTTTTTGGAAATATTGTCATACTTCCACTATATTTTTGGTCTCTCCCTTCCTTTTCATCACTCTTTTCACCACCAGATCTATATTTTTCATCTTTATTCTTTTCCCTTACCTTAATTTCAAGTTCTTACGAACACACTTTTCTCTTTTATTATATTCGTACCCCTTTATACTCTACATACATATACATATATATACATATTAAAATGGGAAGTCGTGCTACACGCGCAAAGCGAGGAGCGAAGAAATTCTCTCTTCCAAGGGTCCAAACTACCAACACCTTTGCGGATCTTTCCCTTAACTTTAATACCCCAGGCGTAACTCAACGTCCGCCTCGGGAAGAAGCAGCTGAAGAGCAAGGAGCTGCTTCTCTTCTAGCCCAAGCCTTTGAGGGAAATAACCAGAGCAGACTACCGCTACTTACCCCTAGAAATCGAGGAGAGGAGCAAGTGCTAACTGGCTACATCCAGGAAGTCGTCACCGCAGCGGTTGGGGCGAGTCGAGCTGAGGATTTACGTTTCTTAGCTGGTGAGATGGAACGAACGAGAGCGGCCCTCCGAGAAGAAGTTGCCAGCGTGATGCAGGAAACGCTTTCGGCCCCAACGCCGGAAGTTAACCATACAGTTCGCCAGAGGAGATCAAGCCTATACGAAGCGTTTGTTCGCGGCCCATCTACTACGCGTAGGCCAGCCCAATCACCACCTCAAAATAACTCTCCCCCGAGGAAGCGCTCTCCCCTCAGGAACCCGTCTGCAGGTCAAGCACAAGCTCCAGCTCCAGCTCAAGCTCAAGCTCGAGCTCAAACTCCTCCGCGTGGCAATCCAGCCGCGGACACCTCAAATATGGACGAATTCCTGCGACGTCTGCATGACCTGACTTTGAGTGACCCCGTCAACACCACTC